>JAMWET010001979.1:102500-105000 GCA_024036415.1 Prochilodus magdalenae | reverse complement strand
ATTTTCAGCACTCAGAGAGCTCCGTAGTTAACGCACCCTGCCTAGCCGATATTAAGAAGAAAAAAAAAGAAAAGAGAAGGTAGGCCATTAATGACGATGGCATCTCCAGTCAGTTTCTCTTTCTTGCCAAACCCTCCCCCCCCCTCACCACCACCACCCTTTCCCCATTTCTGGGAATGATGTCTGTTCCTTTTCCATCCGGTCTGAGAGGGTGCATTCGTCCACTGCCCTCAGTGCTTGGAGCACCACTGGTCTGCTTGTGCATGCTGTCTGAACCTCCCTACCACCTCCACTCCCCCACCTTCTGGATCTCTGACATCAGTCACCCACCCTTGCATCACCCACACCTCAACCCGGCGGTGACGCTGCGAGTCCTCGCTCTGTTCCTGCCCGTGCTCTCGCTTCCTGTGACTGTCTCCCATCAGCCCTTGCTGCTCATCTCCAAACCCCCACCAACGTGCACCTGTCTGTCTGTGTGTGTGTGGGGGGTCAGGAACAGTGCACTTGAGTGTGTGGGTGTGTATGTGTGTGGTATTGACACTTCTGCCTGTCCTAAGTCTTCTGTCCTGCATCGTCATCCTGTCTTTGACGGGGATCTGGTTGCTGTTTTGTTTTTTTTTGTTTTTCTTTTGCTCTGTGACAAACAAACGTGTGTCACGCTTCTGCCAAAGGGTCACGGCCACGTGTCCAGAACGCTTCTGTTACCCGGTGTGCACCACTCTAGGCTACAGCACAGTCATATGTTCATGACCTCACTCCAGTCAGAGATGTATGGAATCGCTCTTCATGTTTTTGTGCTTCTGGTTCTTTTCTGCTTAAGCTCCTTCCTTATGGTTTTTGCATCCGTTTCACTCTCATGTCTGTAGTCTTTGATTTCAACCACGCTGGCTCAAATTCAGCGGCTCTTCTGGTTCAAGCTGCGTTAGGTAGCTTGAAGGAACGCAGTGGGATAGCTACTAGAGCGGGGCTGACCAAAGAGGGGCCAATGTTGGACCGCAAGGATTTGATACAAGGTTTGATTTTGCCCTCCGCTCCCTTTATTTCTCTTTTTAAAATCGTTTTTAAAGAACATATGATACGAAAAAGGGCCAATGGCCATAACTACTGAGCTGCCCAACTGCCCATAGGTTACTGTATATGTGGTATAGGTAGTTACACCAATCAGTCCCACCCCCCACCATGCTAACTCGGAACTGTAATTACAACCTAATGCTAGTTAGCTAAGAACTGTCTGTTCATATAAAACTCTACTTAGCTAATGAAGCGAGCTAGCATGCTAATTAAGGAATTATTGTTATTATTATTTATGTACAGCAACTGAAACGTTAATAAAATGACATCTTTATGGGATTAATCATCATAATTGGCTTTAAATAGAGTACAGGTCATGAAGCGTCAATTTCAATCTGCCTTCAAATCTTCAAGAAGGCTTTTTGTCACATATTGTGTGATTGCCTTGTTGCATAATATTAAAAGTTAATCATAAACATAAATAACACATAATTAGTCTGCATATATGAGCCAACAGAGCATAAGCTGTGGCGGTGCACATAAATGGGAGACTGAAAAATAATGGTATGTAAAGGACGTGTGCCATATATATCATAAACCTTAATTAAAAGTATTTAATAATACAGTTTCTTCACAAACACAGCAGCAATAAACCCCCCCGCCGGCCCACCACTAAACGTTACACTTCCTTTGGCCTCCCACAAGCCCTGCCAAACGAAAAAGAATGATCTTCGCTAACAAAGCCAGACTTCCTGGATAAACAGATTTCGACTCCAGTGTCTTTATAGCTGCTCATATTAAATTCAGTTTAATAGCCTATACGCTTGATGATATCTTGGCTCCAGAGCAATGTAAAGGCGGCTGCCATTTTAGCTCTGGACTAATGCCGGTAGCAGCCATTTTGGCTCTAGACTAATATGCAGTGAGTGGCCAGAGGCTCTACAGTGAAGCGGAGCCAACATCCATTACTGTCCATTTAAAACTGATTACATCTGAAACAGTGGGCACTCGTGGGTTTTATGAGAGAGAGAGAGAGCAGTGGACAGAAGCTGGGCCTTAAACTTTACAGCGTACTGCTGTTCCTGCTGTTCTCTTATTCACAAGCTAAATTTGGCTGCTTATTTGGAACATATATTTATTATATTTACTATATATAAAGTAATTAATACCTACTATATATCATCAATGTGCAATGAAAACCATGTATCTCCATTTTTGGCGATTTTTGCTTTTATGTATCATTTGATCACGTGAGCTGCTGTTCACACTGTGAGTGAATTTCATGATGGATGGACGAACAGAAATGGCCCAAAGATTGTTGGGAAGAAGTCTGGTTCCATTGACTTATATTAGAAGTAAATTGGGTTTTGGCCTCTCCTGTAAAGTTTCTATTTTGGAGATACTTGTTTGGACAGCGGCGATATATGTATGTATATATATATACATATTATATATATATATATATATATATATATATATATATATATAA
>JAMWET010001979.1:62500-92500 GCA_024036415.1 Prochilodus magdalenae | reverse complement strand
AAAATGGCGGCGGGTAACACTGGGAAACAAAACACAGCCCACTCTGAGTATAAATGTGGGTGTAGTGATTGTAGTGGGGTGTGTGTTTATCAGAATGAGCCTCAGAAAGTTAAATATACAGGTCTAAAGATTAATAAAAGATGAACTCGCTTTAGAGGATCAGTTTTAGAGTGAAATAGCCGAGGGGAGCTAACAGCTAGGCTAACCGTATCTCAGGTGAACTGAGCAGCGTTAGCAGCAGCTAGCTCTGAACAGTGGATACAGTAATAACAGCTCTGAGGTAAATGTGAGGTAACTGGTCATGTGACTGTATTAGTATACTACACTGTAGGTCACAACTTGTTACTGTACTGTATACCACACACAGGGGGCGTATACAGTGTGCAGTACATACTACTGTAGTTCACAGTTTTTGTTATAGTAGTGTGGCATTTCGAATACAGTCATGGGTCATTAGCTCCCCTCGGCTATTTCGCTCTAAAACTGATCCTCTAAAGCGAGTTCATCTTTTATTAATCTTCAGACCTGTATATTTAACTTCCTGAGGCTCATTCTGATGAACACACACCCCACTACAACCACTACACCCACATTTATACTCAGAGTGGGCTGTGTTTAGCTCCACAGTGTTACCCACCACCATTTTCTCTGGCTGAAGCAGGCTGAGAGCTGGTGGGTCTGTGCTGCATGATGGGATGCGGTACACCATGAAGATAGCTTACTCTGTATACTAGAAACTCTGACTGGAGCAGAACACCATCCAAGTATCTTTAGTGCACTACAGGTTTACAGTTTACTCACATACTACACACGTGAGTGTATGTGAGTAGTATGCAGTGTCCCATTTGGAATACAGCCATGGGCCCCTGAGACTTCAAAGGCTCAAAGGTTGAAGGTTGAGGAGTATGCCAGAAAACCAACACATCATGCTAACCGTCTACTCGAGCCTCTGCCTAATTTGGTATTCATGTAGGGCCATGCATCCAGTTTTAGGCCGTTTTTTCAACTCCCAGTCCTCCGTCTGCCACAGTACCTTAGTCCTCGTTTCGGGATGAGCTATTTAAAATGTTCACTCGCTAACAATATTATGTGTATCATGTTAGACATCTGAGACAATAGTGTGTAAATCATTTCCTGGCAGTAAGCATTTTGATTATCTAATCAGTCAAATTAAATCAAATCAGGTGCAGCTGATTATCAAACATATCTAAGCGCTGGGGGGCCTGCAGCAGGATATCAGGAACCAAACCAAAGTATAGTAGAACTATTTAATTGGCTGTCACGAAAAGCATCTGTGGGGAAACACAACGACTGCGTCTGAAATGGAAAACTTAAGCATCACGTACTGAATTTGATCTAGTACATACTGCTCAGCTGTACCGTTAGTAAGCGAGTGCGTTATGCATGTCCTCGGATGCACTACATCCGCCATCTTCCCTGTGTCTTTTGACCCGGATCTCCGCTGATGTGTAATAATGGCAGCAAACCCCAGTTCGTTGTGGTTAGTTTTCGCAATGAACTCTCCCAAATCACGGCAGCGTTGAGCAGGAGGTCACAGAAACACATGCTGAGGAATTTATTCACTTGCAAACAGCGTGATCCCCAATTTCCACCATTTGTTTCACAGCTTCGAAAGGCTCTGTAGCTCCCTTGGAATCATGGGATAGGACAGTGTGCTGTGGTCGCATACTTCAAAATCTCTCCCAGTGTACTACGTCATCCGGGAACTTTCCACGTACTCTTTTATGAACACTACATATTCATACTAACGATTCTCGGGTACTGATTTTGCATACTGTATAGTATGGAAGTACGCCATTTCGGATGCAGCCAATGTCTTCATCTGATTGGGTTAAGACAAATACATGTAAATAAAAGAAACATGTCATGTGTCTTACTACAAAACCAAAAGTCCTAACTTTTGACCAGTGCTGTGCCACCTGTAGAGGGCAGTGGTGAGTAAAGTTTGTTTATTTGATGTTTGTTAACTTCACCTTTAGAGGGCAGTGGTGAGTAAGGTTTGTTTATTTGATGTTTGTTAACTTCACCTTTAGAGGGCAGTGGTGAGTAAGGTTTGTTTATTTGACCTACATCTTGTTCCTGACATTAGTTGGGATGTAAGTATCGAGCACTATGGAGCACAATAACTAAGTAGTCCAGTCTGGCCACTTGAAGCATGTACTGCATAACAATTCACTTGTTAATGTCAACGGTTTCTATAGAAATTAAATATCAGCCAAAATTTCATGATTACCACAGGACTAGCTATGAACAGACTTGTTATTATGCAACGTTAATCAGATGGGCATGGGCACCCGGTATCATTAATATCAGGGTGCTAATGCGTCCCGCTTATGAAACTCTTCACCTGCTAAACATGAATGAGTGAGTAAAATAAGCCATTTGGTGATGTGCTTCGTATCTAAAATGGCTAAGTAAATTCAATTGGCCTTGAATACAGTCAGAGTTTAATACTGGGAACTGGATTAAGTGTAGCTTTGGACTAAAATGCATCGACAGTGGAAATTAAGCACTCAAATGAAACGATTTAGTCTACACTTAGCTTTAATCACAGTCTGGCAAACTGGCCCTACAAGTGCAACACTGAAGTTTGTTAAGGCTGGCGGTCTAAAATGAATCTCCCTCTCTGTTTCCCTCTCTGCCTTCGTTTGTGTCTTACGCCACCTTGCCTTTTTGTAAAGTCACTCTGAATTGCATGGGTCACTTGTACATTTCAACGTACTCTCATGGTTTACTCTTCCTATCATGGACACTGTTGGGACAGTTCGAACGATGGAGAGAAGGACTTTCTCGCCCAGCCTGCACCATGAGCACATTGTGGAGCCACAGCCCATTCGCCTCACTGGCTCATCTGGCCGGTATGGCAGTGAGGATGCTTGGAGTTGAACATGTTTGACAGCTGATGAGGTCCGGCTGTGTCAGGAACTGCCGTTGTGATTGCCGGCATCGACTCAAGCAGACAGGTTCTGGTTGTTTTGGCTCAGTGAGTCTGACTGTGGATAGAACACACTTGTATTGCACGTGCACACACCGAGGGTTGGTTTAAGCTTGGACTAAAATGGAATAATTGATCCGTGGAATGACTCTGACTGACACTGTTAGTCCGGTCCTTTCATCCTTAAGCTTTTACTACACATGTATCCAACTCTCCACTAGAAACATTAAGATCATACTAGACCTCTATGGTAATGAGCTACATATCCACTACTGAATCACATCGTACGTGTTTTATTTATTATTTATCACTAATATAAAAAGACAGGAATGGAAAGAAACTGTATTAGTGTTGCTATGGAGAACGCTCTGGAACGTTGACTTCACTGTACAATGTGCAACAAGTGTCTTTTTATAAAACCTGTAAATAAATTCATTTGGAATTAAGACTTTTCCTTATGCGTCTTTCTCTTTGTCCATCCCTCCATAATCCCTAATCCATGTCCGCCGTCCCTGTTTCTGTGTTTGTGCTCAGATGGACCCGGCGCTCTAACCAGATGTGGTAACTGCAGCCATGTGTTTCAGCACCATGGACACTGCTTTGGTGGCGTTCAGCACCGGAGACAGCGACAAACACACACGAGAACACACAGAACCCAGGAAAAACGTTCAGAAATGTTCTACAGGACTGAGGATGCACAAACACAGCCAGGAAATGTCCTCAGCCCCAAAAACAGAGGTCAGCTGACACTGTCCAGGTTTCTGTTTCAGAACAGTTCTTCAGCAGGACTTTGGTACCAGATCAGGGACGTACACCCGCTGAAAGAAAGGAAGGTCAGATGTCAGCGTTTTGTTTGGTCAGCTGATCTCTGAATTGTCTGCCTAACACGCTCCTTAAGGAAGCATGAATTATTAAACACGGTGCGTATGTGTATGTGTGCTGTGCTATAATGCTGGAGGAGCAAGGCTGTTGTAAGAAGGTAGACCAGGCGCCACCATATTACTGTCAGCAACACTTCCATTTACAGTTCTAGACATTAACCAGGTAAGTGTGAAGTTCTCGATAGTTATTTTGACTAGTATGATGGTAGACTCAAGGGAGTCGAACTACGTTTCACTAAGCCAACATGTGGGTTTTACCTGGACAGGTATTTTTACTGGGTTCTTACGGGATATTTCAGAAGAGTTTCACGTTGTAGCCCAATATATAGCTGGAAGTCTCCGTATCTACCATCATACCCAAGGTAATACCACAGCACTATTGTAATGAGGGGAGCTCAGACATATGATTAGGATCCATAGCCAGGTTTTAATGGGGCAAAAAGGAACACAAAACAGTAAAAAATGCAAAATCCAAGTGTCCAAAACACAAACACGAAAGTCCAAAAACCACAAAGCTCAGAAGACACTCCAAAATGATAAAGTCCCAAGCACAATCAAAAACATAATACAAAAAGTTCAAAAAGTACTCAGAAGCCAGGAGCCATCAAAACCCACTGATAAGGGCAAGCTCAAGATCTTCAAAGGACAAAAGTACCCTGAGGTTACATTAGTCAATGGTCCACAAGCCTAAAGGGGAAGGAAGGGCCTTTGAAAGGGAAGGTAATGGCAGAGGAGAGGGGCAGGGGTGGAAAAGTACTGGAGCATTGACTAGAACTCTGGTGATGCTGCCCTCTGGTGGCCAGTAAGTGAAGTGTCCTGGGGCAAACTCCCCTGAGAAACCCTGACAACTATGTGGATTATTAATATCTAATAATCTGTTTACACACTTTGATTAGACAGTAAAACAGTTCCAGACAATAGAAAAAAACAAAACAACGCATTACAATACAAAATCATGTGACAAGAAATGCAACCTCAAACGACATACCACACCATAAACGTTCCCATACTATACTATCTTTTCCACCTTTATCAGATATACCTCCCTCTTACTGTGATTGGTCCTAATAAGCCCCTCCCCCCACCTGTGACTAGTCCTAATCACCGTGTTGTTAATTCTGAGACTGCCCCCTGCTGGTGACTGGTTCTAACCACTTTGATGTTCATGTTGATACCTCACCCTAACCGTGATTGGCCCATATTACCATATTACCCATTCATTCTCAGACCTCCCCTTGACTGTGATCGGTCCTAATCACTCTGTTGGCACTACATAAATTAACTTGGCTTGACTTCGCTAAGACCTCCCCCTGACTGTGACTGATCTTGATCATCCTGTCTTTTGTTCTAAAACCCTTGACTGGTCCACAGCACAAAGCGGCCCTCTAGTGGGGCCGGGACATACGCCAAGTTCTTTTTAAGTGTACTTAAGACCACATGGTCAGTGGCAGTCTGAATTCATTTAGCTCACTCATCATTTGAAGTATACTGCCCAGTCCTGGTCGTGTTGATGCCAGAATGTAACCACAGTCAGAACTGGGCACTCCTGCTCTATGGGATATCAGTGCATTTCCAGACGAACATGGCCACAACCGGCTCATATGAGTGAATGACGTTTAGTCCCAAATGCTTGAATAAATTGGGGAAAAAATTGGAACCCATAATAAGCAGCCCATTCATTATGTAAACGCGTGTTCACATATGTTCCGACACGTATGTACTACAAGCGAGCATGCAAGCATGTCTATGATGCTGTGTTTATCAGTTGGTAGTGGTATCAGGTTGTGGTAATAAGTCTAATGGAGTGATCTGGCACCGGCTTCCAGTCTGGAGTTAATTTCATTTGACTTTATCTTATCTTCCTCACTTCTTAAGCACCTCCGTATCACTTACACATGCAGGGAGGACACCTTTATGTCTGTATATGAAATAGCGGCTAAGCTAGGGAACGTCGGGGTGGTCTTGGATGATATCAAGATGCAGAAAAGGAGGAAGGGCTTCTCGTATCTCTTTGCTAATCCTCACTTGGCAGCGTGCCTTAGTATGCATATGAGTAGGTGTAACTGACCCATGTGTACGTGTGGGGCAGTCTCATTGTTTTCACGTTCCGCAGCCACATGTATCTCCTTTTCTTTTATTCTCCAGCGGCCAGTTTGGAGAATGGTTCATGGTTTGTATAATGGTGTCCTCTTTCAGTTGATTTGCATTTCCGATGTTTTTACGCCGCACGTCGAAAAACACTGAAAATAAATAGACTGAAATAAAGCGTAGTACGCTCCTATCATTATGAGGGTTAGATGAGCAGAGGTAATGCACACCATAGATGCAGTTATTCTAAGCTTTTAATTGTTTAAATTTTTTAAATTATTTATATTATTATTTTACAGTAATTTTACACTTCTTATAAAACACAAAGAGAAACACCTTTGTTCACGAGAGAGTCACAACAAGAGTCTGGAGTCGTGCACAGGTTAGACAATTATTAGACAAAACCAGCCAGTTCAAAACCAAATCAGAAAAAAGAAAAAAAAAAATAACAACATTAAAGTTACAAAGACACAGACCAAAACTCAGAAACCATAATCCAAAGCAAGGGATCATAACCAGAGTAGGGAAACAATAATATAACCATAGGACATCTACCCACATACTAAATCTGACTAATAGTAGTATGTAGTGTGAGTATGCGACCAAGCAGTAAATCTGTAGTGCACTGAAGATACCCAGATGGTGTTCTACTCCAGTCAGAGTTTACAGTATACAGGGGAGCTATTTTCGGCTGTATTAAAAATCGCACACTACTAGACCGTACACTGTATACTACAGTAGTATGTACTGCACACTGTATACACCCCCTGTGTGTGGTATACAGTACAATAACAAGTTCTGACCTACAGTGTTACCTCACATTTACCTCAGAGCTGTTATTACTGTATCCACTGTTCAGAGCTAGCTGTTGCTAACGCTGCTCAGTTCACCTGAGATACGGTTAGCCTAGCTGTTAGCTCCCCTCGGCTATTTCACTCTAAAACTGATCCTCTAAAGCGAGTTCATCTTTTATTAATCTTCAGACCTGTATATTTAACTTTCTGAGGCTCATTCTGATAAAAAAGCTACCACGCTACAATCACTACACACACATTTACCTCAGAGCTGTTATTACTGTATCCACTGTTTAGAGCTAGCTGCTGCTAACGCTGCTCAGTTCACCTGAGATACGGTTAGCCTAGCTGTTAGCTCCCCTCGGCTATTTCACTCTAAAACTGATCCTCTAAAGCGAGTTCATCTTTTATTAATCTTCAGACCTGTATATTTAACTTTCTGAGGCTCATTCTGATAAAAAAAGGTACCATGCTACAATCACTACACACACATTTACCTCAGAGCTGTTATTACTGTATCCACTGTTTAGAGCTAGCTGCTGCTAACGCTCCTCAGTTCACCTGAGATACAGTTAGCCTAGCTGTTAGCTCCCCTCGGCTATTTCACTCTAAAACTGATCCTCTAAAATCAGTTTATCTTTTATTAATCTTCAGACCTGTATATTTAATTTTCTGAGGCTCCTTCTGATAAACACACACCCCACTACAATCACTACATCCACATTTATACTCGGAGTGGGCTGTGTTTACCTCCCCAGTGTTACCCACCGCCATTTTCTCTGGCTGAAGCAGGCTGATAGCTGGTTACAGGTTGCTCCTCTCTTCAATCTCTTCAGTGTGAAATGCTCAGTAAAGATGCTCCATATCATCCAAGGTTTGAGAAACTGTCTGTAGTGAAAACTAACAGAGCAAACTTTAATTCCAAGGTGTCTGGGAAAGGAAGATTCGATAAAGAAGCTGGCAAATAAGAAGCCAACTTTAGACTCATTTAAATACTGACATTTTCCATGCAGCACTGATAGTTCAGTTCACGTTTAATCCAAGTACCTTTTAAGGTAGAACCGGACGACAACAACAATCTGGCTAACTATCTGGCTAGTCATTTTATCAGGAGGAAGGTACTAAAATTAAGCTGTCTGAGTTAGCATATAAAAAACCCTTTAAAGTCAACACGTCGTACTAATGATAAGACCATGCTAGCTTGGACCCTTTGAAGGGTGGGATCAATTGTTAGCACAAGAGCTACAGCTGTCATATCAGTTCAGAAGCCATTATTTGTCAACCATCTTTACGGACGATCCGAAGGATGGCCAAAGAAGCGAAAACCACTTTCACTGATCCTGAACAGCTTGACCTGAGTGCAGGTCAGCTTTCAGGGCTATCACACTGGCAAAGTGTGCTGGGTTCCACAGGGCTACCAGTCTAATGATGTCAGTCCAGTGCACAGTGGCATTAGCTGACAGGTAGTAATATTCAGACATCGCCTTTGAAACCGTGTTGACTCCGTCTGTATTGTGATTACAGGATGTGACAGTGGCAATGTTGGAAAACTGCATTCTCCTCGTGGAGAAATTCCCTGTGAAGACGGAGTTCCAAAGTATGGCCACGGACGACAGCTACAGACCGACAACACAACGTTAAGGGTGTATGTTAGAGAATCCCTCATACTAATGAGTAAGTATGCTCCACAGCACCCTGCCCCTGACAGGAATGCTTCGAAATGACCGATTCAGTAAAATGAAATGAACTACCACCATCATACCATCAAGGGGGCTGGAGGTTAGGGGACCAGCCTTATAACTGGGGGGTTGCGGGTTCGATTCTCTGAACTGAGAGTTACGAGTTACAAGTGCCCTTGAGCAAGGCACTTAACCCCTAGGTGGTCAGAGAATGACTGGTCTCATCTAAGTCCTGTAGATACCAATTTTGAGCAGGTTCTGAAAGCGATGCAACTGGAACCTTCGGGCCTGGGCTGATGGGCAAGCACAGTTCCGGTGTTCTCGTATCAGAGGTCGTGTTTGTTATCGTTCTGGACAAACATCTACTGCTGCTTATTGTGTGTTGTGTGTTAATGGTTTGGTGTCTCTGTGTTAAGTAGTTTGACCACGTTAATGTAATCACACTGACTTATTCATCCCCCTTAATGAAATCTGAGTTAATTATTCATTGGTGTTAGTTAAGCACCTTTAATTATCGACTCTCTGCTTATCCCTCCCTCACTCTCCTCGGGTATCCTCTTTCTGTCTGTCTGATCCTCCATGTCCGTCTCAACTCCATCCTTCTGTCCTACCTTTTGTCTTTTACTAGAGGACAACTTGAATGCATTTGTCTGGGAAAGCCAGCAGATATGCTATGCTAAAGTAACCATAGCGCTTTCATGCAGTAGTGCTTCTACAGCTGAACGTTTGGTGTACTTGGTTATTAGTGTTTTGCTGTTATTGGCAATAACTGCTGCAGGATGGGACAACAGGTATGCGTAAAGCGATCTGTGCGTTATGAATAATAAAGGCCCTGAAGCCCCCCCCCCTTCATTCTCTCTCTCTCCTCTCCGTTTTCATTTGCTTTCCCCTTTGGTGTCACGTGACTCAACTCTCCGCCCCACTAATCATTCATGAGCTTGCCGGTGGGAGCTGCGCAAGAGGCCCTGCTGAGCTCCATGCTGAGGCCCCAGCTCCAGCTGCGCCGTAGGCCCCTGCAGTCACCCTACACCCATGGACACACGAGGAAACCGCTCGCCTTGAACCCAGTCGTGCTCCCGGATGAATAAAAGATGCCGGCAAAAGCGAGAAAAGGCTCGGAAACCGTAGAAAGGGGTGACGGAGTGGAGGAGAGTCAGCCAAAGACGAAAGAAGAGAGCGGGAGCGTCGCCAATGGAGAGAAGAGGAAGAAGAAACACAAGATCACCGAGGAGGAGGAGGAAAAGAGAGAGGGAGAGAAAGTACAGCAGCAATCTGCCGGCAGTGAGAGGAGAAAGAAGGGAGTAGAGGAAAGAGTAAAGAAGAAAAAGAAGAAAGAGCAAGAAGAAGTAGAGGGAAGGCAAGAGGATGGAGAGGTGATCGCCGGAGAGGAGAAAGGCAGCAGAGAGCAAAACAACAATGAGCCGATCAAGAAGGAAAAGCGAAAGACAGAGAAACCTCCAGCTGCCGAGGAGGGGGAGGAGGTGAGGAAGGAGAAAGAGAAGAAGAAGAAGAAGAAGACCGGAGCAGGAGGTGAGTGGGAAGGGGGACTAGAGGAGGACATGGGCTCCAAAGAGAAGAAGAGCAAGGACGGGGGGAAAAAGAAGAAGAAGTCGTCAGAGGACGAAGACGAGTTGGTTCAGGAGGAGGAAGCGGAGGAGGAGGAGGACAAGAAGAAAAAGAAAAAGGACAAGAAGAAGAAGAAGGGCTCCGAGAGTGACGAGGAGAAGAAAGGGAAGAAGGGCAAGAAATCCAAGGCCAAGCAGGTGGACTACTCCGAGATCTACCAGGAGGAGCTTCTGAGTTACCATACGGAGGATTCGGATGGGTATGAGGACGAATACTACAAGAGGAAAGGTACACAAACGGTCTTTCTCCTCTCCCAGAGGACACAGAGGGACTGCTGATCCTGTCCTCTTCTCATCTCCCAGCCTCCAGCTCCCTCGCTCTTTCTCTTTCTGTTTTCTTTTAATGCTCTGTGGGAAAAAAGGTGAAGCAGGCTAACCTGTCTCCTCTACAAGGCTTGAGGGAGTCTTGGTGGACTTGCGGAAGTCAGAAAACAGGCTGTGTACAACCAGGGAATGCTATGTAATGTTCTTAGCACGGGACCATATATCTCTTAGCCTCTGCGGTTTGATCAGGTTCACAATTGGACTTTTCATTTAGCATTGCTCTCTCACTACAGTACCCAGCATGCATTCCACAAACATGTCTTATCATTGGGAATCCCAGTGATGACTACTAGCCTAGCCACTGATCCATAGGCCATTAAATACTACCAAGCTAGCATAAGAATAACTTTTACCTTAGCTAAAGAATCAAACGTAGACGATATTGGTGAATGAGGCCCAATGTTCTCACCCCCAGACAGAAATCAAGCCCAACTGAGGTAATGTATCAAGATACCCAGGTACCTGGATCATTTTAGCTCTAAGCTTGTTTTCCCTTATTCAGCTAGGTTGATTTTGTCCCAGGACAGCGAATAGTCTCAATGCTTGTCCTCCGTGTGGGTTGAAAGACGGGGCATCAAGCCCAGCCATGCTTGACAGGCTTAAGCCTGGTTAAGGTCCAAGTAGCATCATTAAACTGGCTGGCAGTTTGCTGATAGAAAGACGTTGGACTCTAACAGCAGACAGATGTTGAGTCGGGTTGATGTCAAAGCCCAACACTGGATTGATCCAGTGTTAGACAGCCGTTGAGTTTTGGTTGGAAGTCAAGATTGGATGTCCAGCAAGAAGCAACATTGGTTTAAACTCAAACTGCAGTGATAGATAGCTGACAGATAGATAGATAGATAGATAGATAGATAGATAGATAGATAGATAGATAGATAGATAGATAGCTGACAGATAGATAGATAGATAGATAGATAGATAGAAATACAAATTAAAAAATAAAAAACAGGGTGTGGCAGTAGGCAGCAGTATTATTAACTGTTAACTATAAACTATAAGTGTTAGGGTTGGGCAGGACATCAAAGGAAGTCTGGTGGCTGATGGCGAGGTTAGTCGAGAGACTACTGAAGCACCACTGCACTCATGTTTACAGCAGGCGTAGTGATGGTTAAAGTAGAGGGACAAGGGAATGAAGCACAAGAAGCGAACTTGGCTGCCCCCTGATGTAGGTTCTATCCAATGATAGGCCACACCCCCTGTTTCTTATTCTTTCTCTTAAACTCTGAACCATAAAAATGGAAAGGTTTGTAAACATATAACAAGTATCTATGTTTTTTTTCTAATTGGTTTTTGAGAAGTTTCCTAATATACATTTACGGCATTTAGCTGACGCTCTTATCCAGAGCCACTTACAAGGTTAATGATTACAGGTAGGCCAGTGTAGTGCTAGGAGTCTTGCCAAGGACTCTTATTGGTGTAGCTCAGCATAGTCATCCAGACTGGGATTCGAACCCCAGTCTCCCACATGTAGAGGTGGCACCCTGAGTAGTGGTGTTACCCACGGAGCTACACCAACCAATGTTATATAAAGTTGAGGTCAGATTCAGGACAGGTTCTTAAACCATAGAACTGTTTGGAACTGTTTTAGAACTTATAAGAAGACACTGCTGAATGTCCGAATCATCCTGAAAACTGTGGGGTGAATTATTCCCACTTTCCAGTAACAGCTTTTTAAATCCCAGACTTTCAGATTCTTCGTCATTTGCACTGTCCGTATCCCGCTATCTTTGACTAGCAGTTTGCTCCAGAGCTCTTCCATAACTGGCAAGCAAATCCTGAGAGCCGTTCTAATAGATCAGTATCTCCATAGCCCATCTTTGATTGGCAGCTACCTCCAGAAGCCTGCACTGTTTGGCAGGCAGCCCCCAACAAGGATCCCTGCATCGCTGGTCACCGTGGTACCTGTGGTGGGATGGCAGGGTGGCTCAGGAGCAGTGGCATCTGGCGAGATGCCGGCAGGGGATTTGAAGCAGACTGCCACCTCTCTATGGTCTGAAACACAATGCTCTAATCGCTCTATTCATGTGGCCTTCTTACATTCATGCAGTTCTGGGAGGAGTGCCGGGCCAGGCCAGTCAGCCGTGGCGTTTCAGCGAGCCTCGATTTCCAGGAGACAATGTTACCTGGAAAAAAAAAAAACATGGGTACAGATATGAAATCTGCCCGGCTGTTTGGAGAAGGTCATGTTTCAAATGCAAGTGAGACATTCTCTTCTAGTGAGCCAATTAGCTGTACGGAGAAGCGACAGGGCTTGGTTTATCCAACCTCTCTCTAACATCAAATAGCGGTTTGATGGATTTTGAGAAAATGGTTAAGATTTTTTGTAAATGCTGGAACAGAATGATCATTAATTTAAGGCTTCCCAGAGAACTTGCTTGGTGTTAAGGAGGGGCACCACTGCCATGGTTGATTATTAACATACAGTGGTCCCACAATAAGAGCTAGGTAATCTGTGGTAAAGACTAGAACACCTCCTTTTGGATGGTTCAGGTAGAAGGTAGAAGAGCTGTGTGATGATTAATGAAGACGGAAGGTGAATATTATATTTGTATTCATCAGCCTCTACATCAGTACAGTCCCAAAGGCTGAATGACATACTTGTGATGCATGCTGGGTAATGTAGGGAAGGAAGTTACTGAAGGTCAGAGGGATGCAGTGATGTGCTACAGAATATTCACAGTACAACAGATAAATATTAAACTCAATTTTAAACCAGAAAAGCACATTTTAGATAGAAAGATATGGCACTGGTCCTACCATGGCGAGTGGATACGTTGATGTTGATGTTCAAAAACAGTAAGCTCTGCACAAAAAGCTCATTGCGAAAGCTTCCGCTTTTTAATGGGAGGCCGAATCTGGTTTTAGTTTCGCCTGAAAGCCAGCACGTGTGTCCCACACAAAGGAATTTCCTTTACACCCATCACTGCTAAAACTACCTGAGCCCAGATCAGCGCTATTACTCAACGAAGCCTGATAGCCACGACCCTGGGGGCTGCCAGAGAGGGAGAGCCGTAACTCGAGGACGGCCCTGTCTTGCTTTCACCTGCTTGACTTGGTTAAGTTACGGCCATATTGCTTACACCTATTCTGCCCTTACAGATTAACATGGAAGGGCTGGAAGGTTCGTCTTCGTGCTGAGTTCTGGATTACATCCAATGGGGCAAACATTGGTCAGACCAGTGTGGAAACTACAGTCTGTAAAGAACGATTATTGACGTGTGTTAAAACGTTGTCGGATTTTAAGCGGAATCGTTTCAGAATGACTGAAGCGTCATATAAACGTCAGTGCATGAAGGAAAACGTCGCATGAACCTGATTTGATGTTCTGAAAGGGATATTCTGGCCACAACATTGACCATTACATGATTTCCCTTTACATGATTTCACACCTGCTCCAAATGCAGTCAATCTGTGGAGACATGCTTGATGTCAAATTTTGGTTCTAAAGTTTCTAATTGGAGCTACAAGCCTAATTTTGCTGAAAACACTTGAAGTCAATAGTCACCCAAACCCAAAACACAGGCCCAAAACTTCTCTCCATGCTTTCAAACCACATCCAGGTCCATCTGAAAAGTCGATGTGGCTTAGAACACAGAGAAAGCATGGCTAGCACTTTAGCTTTAGCATTTAGCGGACGGTTTGGTTTATTTCTCCGAGGGCAGCCAAAGTCAGGACTTTACAACACGTACCCACCATATAGCAGAAATGAATAAATATGTCAAAAAGATGTTGAACCCTCCAGTGACTTCCAGGACCCCCTCTCTGAAGTTGTTGTTGTAATCGTCAGGTGAATCATATTCACCACATACACCACCACCTCTCTTGCTAGTTTGTGGTTCATTGCCAAAAACCATAGTTGGACTAGCTGTAGATTTCTGGTTTTGTTTTTTTCTAAATGTGATAAAAAATCCAATCCTAAAATAATACATAATAAAAAAAATAATAAAATATCATTCAAATGTCTTTAGAGGTTTACTGTTATTTGACATGCAACTTTAAACTTTAAACCAAGCCTTAACAGTTTACAGCCCTGCACTCCAGCTTCCGTGAGCTAGAAGGTGGAACGGTGCAGGAAAGTGGGATGTTATGCGGATGATAACGTAGCTCCAGTTTAATCTTTAACATGAAAATAAGATTTTTTTGTAATGTGATTATGTAGCTTATTGAATGTGTGTAGTTTGAAGCAAGTACCCAGACAGTGAATCTGTTCTGGCCCAAATCTGGTCCACATTGCCTACTTTCATCTCCCCCACTTCCCAGGTGAGTTGATGGCACTTGTGTGGTTCTCTCCCAGGAGCAAGCTGTGGGCCACATATGCGCCAGATTAGAGCCACACCTCATCCAAAAGAAGGCAACTCTGCTCTATCTGTGTCAGAAAGGGGCCTGATCTGTTTCGGGACAGTTGGGCTAAGTGCATGTTGCAAATATTTGGGCCACCTTTGGCTTACAGCAGATTGCGAGTGCAGACAGTGGGCCAGCAGTACCATATCTTTACCAGATGTGGCCCCCATCCAATTACTAACTGGGTACATGAAGCGTCTGGCATGTATTTGTGCAAATGGTTTTGGTGACCATTTGCTTTCAGTGTTTGTTAAGCCTGTTAGCCTAGCCAGTCCAGTTCTAAAGCAAAGAAGCAGAACATGCCTGGGCTGATTTTGGGCTCAGCTACATTCGGGGTAAGTGGAAACTGATGTAAATTTGATTTAGGAAGTAGGAAATACAGCATCAACGGATTAATCGATGCTCGAATGGGGATTGTTGTTGACTACCAGTAGAGCTTTGGTAACTCTGTCTCTCTCTTTCTCTCTCTTAGTATATGAGGTAGTGACAGTAACAGGTGACGTGAAAGGGGCGGGGACCGACGCTAACGTTTTTGTCACCTTGTATGGACAGTTTGGGGTCACCCCGAAGGTTCACCTGGCCAGCAAGTGAGTTCACCAAGCTTTCTTTATGCCTCTTTATGTCCTGTAAAGTAATCCTAGTACATATGAGCTTCCACTGTTTCACTGTTGTTTTTAAGCTGTGGGAGTTTGATTGAAGTAACAACTCAGTATTTAAGATATTGATGGTTATGTTTGGCTTCTTCACAGCAGGCCTGACAGTTTACCTGAAATCCTTTAATGTTTCATTTCCAGTGCTCCGTGGATGGGTTTCAACAATACTGATGTGAAATGAATAAGTGGCCCAGTGGTGGTTGGAAGTGAATAACTGTGCAGCCTGTCTTGCAGAATTAGATACCCTATAACTACTGATAGAATGACTCTGAAGTTGTTTTGAAAAGTGTGGAAGCAGGGCATTAGCCATAGCAGTAGAAGATGGAGGTAAATAAGGGAGTGACTATGTTCATTTTGTACCTTTGCCTTTCTCTTTATCTCCTCAGCACTGAAAAGAGGTATTGCCTTAAAAAGGCCACGTGGTGACCACTCTGAGACCACTCTGTATGGTGTTTGGGTTATGATGTTGTGTACGAGAGCTTTCGCTGAGCTTTAACCATGGCCACCAAACCTAGACCTATATACTTTGTGCACACTGTAAACAAGACAGACTGAGACGACATCACCCGTTCTGTCATGGTGAAGCCCAGGATTGGCTCTCCTCTGTACAGCATCAGCACGTATACTCACCTGTAGGAAGAAGAAGTAGGTCACGTGACGTCCGGTTTCTCATTCACGGCCAATGAGAAAGGACGGTTAGGTGATACTACTTTTGTGGGTTCTGTGTCTCTGAAAGAACCAAACGGTCACATATGAACACGCCCCGAAGACAGCATGTACCATAAATCTCATCATGACAGATCTCAGCACTTTGTTTTTAACACGCCCTCGTCCACTCTGATTCACCACTTGCCCCACCTGTGTCGCAGCAGAAAGGGGCGGAATGAGCATTGAGGACCAAGCTAGCCTTCTAGCAGAAGAAGTTGAAGTTGTATCATCACTTCACTCTCACTCTCTCATCTCCTCACCCGCTTAATCCAATTGGGTCGCGGGGGGTGCTGGAGCCTGCCCCAGCTCTCAAAGTGCGGACATCAGCAGCAACAGATGGCATTTCCACCCAAAGCCCAGCAAATCCATAGTTCTAATTTTAAACATGCTAGGGAGGTTTAGTGCTACAGCATGCCTCAGATCTCAGATCACAGCGCGTTCTGGGCAGGTTGTGCTGCTGAAGTCATCACTTACGTTTCCTTATCTCTCTAATAAATTTTACATGAGCCAATATAATAGAGGAACAAGCCTTACGGTGGCCCTGAGGCATTACACCAAGACGAGGCGGCGAGGCCGTGTGTACGAGCGTTTGTAAAAACCGCTCGGCATGTATGTAGGATTTATAGACACATGCTGTTTGAGCGCTTCTCTTCAGAGACATTTAAAACTCTCCCTAATTATTCAACCTGGTCAGAAATCAACCTGTAAACCAGACATTGATGAGCCTGGGAGAGTTTTGTCTTGCTCAGATGAGTATCCGTGACCACAGTACATGTTGCATAATGACTAACAAAAACTGTACCTACTAAATACCTTCTATGGAATCAGGCTAAGGGTACGACAGAGCACACACATTTGACCCAACGTCTAGTTTTCAACAGCTCTGCCGATCTTTTGTGGGTAGCGACAGTGTTTCTGGATTTGGATTGGATAAACTGATGGTCAGAATGCAACATTTTGGAATTGAGATGAAATTTAACAGAACTGCTTCATCTGTCTAAATTGCATCATTTCCAAAGTTTGCTGATGAGGTTTGTCAGTGCTGAACAAGCGTGTTAAGCTTATAAATGACGTGCGTGCGTGCGTATGTGAGACCTGAGTGTGTGTTATCCTGAGGAATTTGACCCCGTGTGGGCTCTATGTGTGTGTGTGCGTGTTTGATTAATTTGCTCTGAGCTTGGGTGTATGTGTAATTCATACTGGGTGATTTTTAATTCATGCAGTTTGCCTTTCGATCAGAGGGGTGCTTTTATAAGAGCCAATGCAGGGAGTGGCCAAGGAGTGATAGGGAGTCTTGGTAGGGCAGCATGGTACATTTTCTGAACTCGTTACGCCCTGCTATGTCGTAGTGTAGCGTAATAATACAACACAGCTAGGCTAACCGTATTTCAGATGAACTGAGCAGCGTTAGCAGCAGCTAGCTCTAAACAGTGGATACAGTAATAACAGCTCTGAGGTAAATGTGGGTGTAGTGATTGTAGTTGGTTGTGTGTTCATCAGAATGAGCCTTAGAAAGTTAAATATACAGGTCTGAAGATTAATAAAAGACGAACTCGCTTTAGAGGATCAGTTTTAGAGTGAAACAGCCGAGGGGAGCTAACAGCAAGGCTAACCTTATCTCAGGTGAACTGAGCAGCGTTAGCAGCAGCTAGCTCTAAACAGTGGATACAGTAATAACAGCTCCGAGGTAAATGTGGGTGTAGTGATTGTAGTGGGGTATGTTTTCATCAGAATGAGCCTCAGAAAGTTAAATATACAGGTCTGAAGATTAATAAAAGATGAACTCGCTTTAGAGGATCAGTTTTAGAGTGAAATAGCCGAGGGTAGCTAACAGCTAGGCTAACCGTATCTCAGGTAAACTGAGCAGCGTTAGCAGCAGCTAGCTCCAAACAGTGGATACAGTAATAACAGCTCCGAGTATAAATGTGGGTGTAGTGATTGTAGTGCAGTATGTTTTCTTCAGAATCAGCCTTAGAAAGTTAAGTATACAGATCTGAAGATTAATAAAAGATTTAAATCGGTTTAGAGGATCAGTTTTAGAGTGAAATAGCCAAGGGGAGCTAACAGCTAGGCTAAGCGTATCTCAGATGAACTGAGCAGCGTTAGCAGCAGCTAGCTCTAAACAGTGGATACAGTAATAACAGCTCTGAGATAAATGTGAGGTAACTGGTCATGTGACTGTATTAGTATACTACACTGTAGGTCAGAACTTGTTACTGTACTGTATTCCACACACAGGGGGCGTATACAGTGTGCAGTACATATTACTGTAGTATACAGTGTGCGGTATAGTAGTGCGCCATTTTAAATACAACCTGTATGTGCAGAAGTAGACATTTGCTTTTAAAAAATACAGCCTTTGTAGTATCTTTAGAAAATGGGTATATTTTATACTCCAGTGGTCCAGCAGCGTTTAATTCTCGGGCCTATCAAGAACTTTAGAAGTTGATTAAGAAGTTGATTAACTGGGAGAGGTGTGGCTGGGACCTCTCCTAGATCTTGTAGATCTGTTAGATCTTCTGGACCAGGGTTGGTTGACCACTGATCTACTCTACTGAAACATCTCTTCATTTTCATCGCAGGAGCCGAACAGCTTTCGAAAAGAACAAAACTGATGTTTTCAGAATTAAAACTCACAATGTTGGGCCAATAAAGAAACTCAGGTAAACACACACACACGCACACACACACACACACACAAATATTCACACACATAAACATACACACACACACACTCACAAATATTCACACATACACCCACACACACACACAAATTTTCACACATTTTCTGTGAATTGTGGGGAAACTGCATATACTTCTGTTAATGTCCTGGGCACTTACCCAAACCTCAATCATAACCAAAGTGTGAAGTACAGGTGATACTGCTGGTTATAAATAAACTCTCATTGTGCTCTCTGGAGAAATGCATGCTCGAAAGTTAATTCTAGGAAATATAATTTTATCTTCTTCATTCACCGACCAGCTAGAGCTGCAGCACTGGTCTGCCTCAGGGTAGCAAATCAGTTCATGCAATCGTCACCTCAAAGCCTGGCTGACTAATTTCCTCACCATCCAAAGAATAGTTGCATCCAGAAGGAGGTGTGGGATTGGGAATGCTGTTAAGAAGGAAGATAAACGTTACCAGGATCAATAACTGATGATGAATTTAGACTGATATGATCAATATTTATTGAGCTACACATACAGAAGTCTGTCTCTCAGTATGGCTTTGGGTTGGCATGTTTGCTAACGCAATACCACGGCATGGAGCTGTAGAGGCTCCTAATGGTGTCCTGTGATAATCTGTCCCATGGATCTTGAATATTCTCACACAGTTACTGTAGATGGTGCGGTAGGGGTGGAGGTGGAGGGACACCAGACCTTCTGGACATGTGACAACAAACCGTTCAGCTTGGTGCTGACCACGGTGCCTCCACACACAGATTCGTTGGTTGTCTTCACCTAGATCAAGACTCCTCACTGAAGATGACCCGCTGCTACGCTGAGTCACTCCATGACAGACTGGCATGACACCATTGCAGTCTTGGGTGATGTTGGCGTGTCATCACAACGGTCTGCATGCATGTAGTCGTGCAGTCATCTGCCCATGGTGCTGGCACTAACAGAATGAGTCATGAAGGGATTACTGCTTGCTGAATTTCGCAATTGTGGCAGTTAAGGCACTCTGCACATGTCAAACATTTCTCGGTTCTCCCTCTCTGTGGTTCTTGTAGGTTCCCAGATCCTTCATCTCACTAGTGCATGCCTTCTTCTATGCACTGATGCCAACACCATGCTATGGTGTGTCCACATGACAGATGTGGCGTGCAATACATTGATAAGACCATCCATTTTCCTGGAGCTCTATGATGCAAGCCCTTTCCAACTCTTCCAACAGCTGGACTTGCTTTCAAACTCCTCTCTGAGGCATACTTGGCTTGCAAAGGATGCTACTAACACAAAAGCACGAGTCAGAGTGGAAAGCACACGCAATAGAACGACCTTATATAGTCAGTCAGGTACAGCGATAAGAGCCATCCATGCGTACGTCACATGTCTCACAATGTCAAACCTGCTCACCCAGTTTTGTTCCAGTCAGTTGATTCCTTTTGGATGCAACCCTTCTTTTTGGGTGGTGGTGATGATGGGTGTATATTTACAAATCAAATGATTAATGGAGAGGTCCTCACAGTGTGAGTGTAGGCCTGTAAGCTGTTTCTGACCCCCACAATGTGATATTAACCTGGTACACACAAACACTCACATATCGTCGCTGTCCAAAGAAAAACAAGTATCTCCAAAATGGCAACTTTACAGGAGCGGCCAAAAACCTAATTTAATTTTAATGCAAGTCAATGGAACCAGACGTCTTACCAAGCACTTGTGGGCCATTTCTGTTGGTCCATTCATCGTGCAATTCATACACAGTGTAAACGGCAGCTGCTGTTTTCATATGATGCATAGAAGTCAAAATGGACAAAAATGGACATATATGTTTTTCATTGGACTGCGACGATATGCACACACACACACACACACACACATGTAAACAACTTGTAACATTATGACCAACGTTTCTCACACTTCCTGCAACGCCTCTTCTTCTTTTTAGGATTGAACATGACAACACAGGAATGAGTGCCAGTTGGTTCCTGGATCGTGTCATCGTGACAGACATGAACAGGCCTCACCTCAGGTTCTTCTTTGCATGTAACAGTTGGCTTAGCAGGGAGGAGGGTGACGGGCTCACGGTCAGACACCTGCTGGGCAGCCTCAACCCCATGGACATCCCCAAACGTATGGCAACTTCAGCTACAGTTCGCTTTTACCAAATATTTCCCTCTGGAAATTCCTGCCAAGTATGTCTGTAATACGATGCTTCATAACTCTTTACAGGACGTTTACATAATACATCAAACCTCAGCTACCTAATAGTAATAGCAAGATCACCAGGTTAGATCTCAAGAGGTCTTACAAGGAACACACTAGCCCTCTGCACTGGCTAAACTATCCTTAGGGAGCTAATTAGCAAGCTAAGCAGACTCTGTAATGCAAACCATCAGAGCGTAGCTCACATCCAAAGAACCTGTGGGTCCTGGTAGAAAGAAGAGGACATGTAGACAACTAGCAAACCAGCGAGACTTAGCTTTAACCTCTGTTGAGATGATAGTGGTGCTGGGTTTGTAGCAACTATAAAAAGTTTGATTTGGTCATATTTTCTAAAAACGATGGTTTAAGAAGACGCATAGAAGATTTACCCTCTCCCACTTAACCGTAACCACTCTCACTTTTTGAAACAAGTTGTTTTGTGTAAATAGCCGAGAGCTGAGGAGGTCCAGTGCAGTCGGTTGCGTAAGGAGGTTGCCGAAGTCTTACAGCTGCAGAGTAGAGTTACAGTCTGCGGATCAGCGTTTCAGACACATCCCCGCCTTCAGCACCCAAACACACTAGCCTACTAACCTTACACCCTCATGTGCAGACAGACAGAGCGCTCGTAGTCATGCCTGTTTTTAGAAAGAGACGAAAAATTCCAAAATAAGTGCAGAGAGAGAGAGAAAATAAGTCTCAGTTCCGTGGTCACAGGTGTATAAAACTAAGCGCCTAGACAGGCAGACTGCTCCTACAGACATTAGTGAAAAAATGGGCTGCTCTCAGGAGCTCAGTGAATTCCAACATGGTACAGTAATTGGATGCCACCAGTCCAGTTACGAAATTTCCTCACTACCAAAAACTCCACAGTCCACTGTAAGTGGGATTATAACAAATGGGAAGCAATTGAGAACGACAGTAACTTTGCCTTGCAGTGGTAGGCCTTGTAGGCATCTGCATAGTGTGCAGCAGTCGGCAACTTTCTGCAGAGTCAATCATTACATACCTCCAAACTTCATGTGGCCTTCAGATTAGCCACCTAGACCTTGTGGAAAGCCGATATCATATTAAACCCTATGGAATAAGAATGGGATGTCACTCAAATTAATGTCTGAAGGGAGACGAGCGAATACTTTTGGCAATATAGTGTATGTGTGTGTGTGTGTGTGTGTGTGTGTGTATATATATATATATATATATATATATAGGAATTAAATTTAGGGAATCAGATGGTTTACAGTCTGTAATTGTACAACCACAAAGTGCTCCTCTGTTGTAAGTGGCTAGCATATATAAAAGCAGAGTTGGAATATAACGGAACACAAGTATTGGGATACTTATTACATATTTGGAATACAAAAATGAAGTGTCTGTGTATAGTTAAAGTTAGGGAGTGTTCAGATGACATTCATAGAATACTTGCTGTTCAAAAGACCCACCAGCAATGCTTGTTTATGGACTGTTTTAGAATCATGGTTCAGGATAGAGTCCCCACAAATTCACAAGAGTAACGGCATCTTTACAAACACTGAAGTTCCTGCTAAAGCCTGAGTGGACTGATAAATCGGGGTGATGAATCGGGTATTAATCTTAGTGTACTTGAGCTCTTTTAAAAGAACAATCAAACTAATAATCCTCTCAGTAGTGAACATGTTTGCGAGTGATAAGTTTAGTGTTGGTACAGTTTTCTAAATGGTAAAAACATGTGAGGGACAGGACGAATTAAGGTAAAAAAGAAAATTCGGTCAGCCTTGTCAAGGTGTACTGTCAACGTATTATAAATGGGTTCTGAATGTGTTACATGTTACAGAATTCGTTACTGACTGCATTCAGCACAGTTTAGTCAGTATTCAGCCATTTCTACAACTGTATGTGAGCACCTGCACCAAGACAAATGGGTACGTGCTTGTGTGCTTATGTCCTATAGAAAACAAGTACATAGCCAGTGTGTTCACAATGGATGCCAAAGGGAGTGGAACCGATGCAGATGTTTACTTGACCATCTTCGGAGAGCATGGAGATACCGGTATGTGTTAGCGTGTGCTGCGGTGCTGTTCAGTAGTCGTTTATGAAGCGATATGAAGTGTGTCTTTCTCTGTATGATGTCTGTATGTACATGCAGGGGAGAGGAAGCTTGTGAGTGAGGGGAAGGATAATTTTGAGAGGGGAAATGAGGACAAGTTCACCATCGAGGCCCCGAACCTGGGTCGACTGAGAAGGATCACCATCGGACACAACAACAAGGGCTCCTCCGCTGGGTGGGGCTGCGATAAGGTGCGTTACACACACATTGACCTACCATGTGAAAAGAAGTCGAGAGAGGTTATAAATTCGACTCACACAGAGAATTCTTTCCATCCCATCATTCTGTCATACAACTAGCATGTCAGGCAAACAGGAATCTATACTGTCCTGATCTGATCATATATATATATATATATATATATATATATAGATCACACACACAGACACACACACACAGACACACACACACACATATACACTCACACACACACACACATACGCACAGACACAGACACACGCACACACATACGCACAGACACACACACATATGCACAGACACACATGCACACACACACACATACGCACAATCACACACATACGCACAGACACACATACGTACAGACACACACACAGACACATAAGCACAGACACACAAATGCACACACAGGCATACACACACACATACATGTGCACACACACACAGACGCACACATACACACAAACGCATACACACTTACACACACACATACGCACAGCCACACACACAGACACACGCAGAGACACACACGCACACACACACAGACACACGCACAAACACGCACAGACACACACGCATACACATACACGCACACACACACACATACGCACAGACACACATGCACACACACACACATACGCACAGACACATATGCACAGACACACACGCGCACACAGGCATACACACACACATACACGCACACACACACACACACACACACACACACACACTCACACACACATACACAGACACACACACACAAATGCATACATTACATGCATAGATAGATAGATAGATAGATAGATAGATAGACAGATAGATAGATAGATAGATAGATATTAGCTCACACACACACACACACACGCATACATACACACACCCACACACTTAATTAATGATTCATTTGTTCAGCGCGCGTGTCTGTAATTCATAGGCCTACTGGGTGATTTTTAATTCATGCAGTTTTGATTAGATTAATGAGACCTTTTCTCGAGAGCCAACGCAAGGAAGCATAACAGGACAGTGTACCACGCACGCAAGCCCACACACACAGCCTTACTGTACATGACCATAAGAATGTGCTCTGCTCCAGATCGCCTCGCATTAGCAGAATTAAAGAGAGCCAAGCAGCTATTTAAAACGGGACTACTTAGATCATGGAAGCATAAAGGATCTCTCAGGAATTTATTCGGATTGTCTTCCATTCGGAGGTCGTGCACTGAAAACGATACATATTTCAGGTCACTGATTCGTGTTGTGGGTGTGGCTCTTTCTCATGCTTTAGGGATCATCTGGGTGGTTGTGGGAGAGTGTGATCAATCATGTATGTGTGACACATGTGTTTATCGGACATTTACGGTAATACGGAACAAATCACGTCCTGATTTAATTGCCAAATAAAAGAGGATTCTGTATTTTACGGGACGGGTCGCAACCCTGGTTAACACCTCGGTTCAAGCAAAACTGGGTTCTGGATTATATACTGCTGTGCAAAAGTTTGGGATCAAGTTCGAGGTCATATGATTATTTTGAGTCATATACACTGTGCCTACGTTGGATAGTCCATGCATATGGTGGTGATAGGAACCAGAGGTCACCCCGTCTACAAAACAAATATGTTCATTAGTAGTAGTCTATAGACAGAAGTCTATTTCTATTATGTGTAATAAACCTCAGTAGTCTATTTCTAAGATAATGTAAGACAAGATAATCCTTTAATGATCCCACAGTGGGGAAATGTAGTGGTTGGTGTGGCACAGCAGATAACACCACTACCCTCCAGAAAGTTACTGCCCCATGTGGGAGACTGGGGTTCAGTTCCTGGTCTGGGTGACTGTGCTGTGCTACACCAAAAAGAGTCCTTGGGCAAGACCCCCTGTTTTGATTTGGTTTTAATTTGTGTTTATGTGATTGTATTTCGTACTATGGGTTTGTTTTGTGGTTAACCTTAATTTGAATGATATGAATGTTTTTTTTTTCTGTGTACTTTATCACATTGTAAAGAAAAAAATCACATTATGCCTTCTGTCTGGACATTATGCTATACAGACAATGCTTACCTACTGGTTACATGTTATACTAAGTTTTTGGGCTTTGAATGTAACTCATTAAGACTGATATGATCTGTTTTATAATATGTGCTTTGATCTGTACTGAAACTAGGTGTATGTGTTCTGATCATGACTTTTCGTTTCAGGTGGTGATAGATGATATGGGCAATAAGGAGGTCTATGAGTTTTCTGTAAATGCCTGGTTTGACATTTCTGAAGGTGATGGCAAAATACAAAGGGATGTGGTAGTTGGAGCAACACAACCGATGGGTAAAGTACAACGTTACATTCATAAATCATTCAAATGAGTTTGCCTAGCACTGAGCCCTGAGGAACCCCACGATGTTCTAACATACATCCACTGGTATATGTCCATGTATCTGTGTTGTTGTGTGTCTGTTGTGTGCGTGTCTGTGCTTGTGTGCAGGGATTGTGTATAACGTCCAGGTGATGACAGGCGACATTCGGGGAGCAGGCACGAACTCCAAAATCCACCTGGTGATGCACGGCTACAAGGGCGTCAAAAACAGTGGGAAGATATTTCTGGAAGGTGGGACGTTTGAGCGGGCCCAGATCGACATTTTTAATGTGGAGATCCTCTCGCTGCTAAGCCCCCTGAGCAGGGTAACCATCGGGCACGACAACGCTGGCATCAGCTGCGGCTGGTACTGCGAGAAGGTGCGTGTGGTTTATATTTTGCTGGTCAAAAGTTTGGGATCACTTCATATATGACTCTTATTGGTTTAGCACAGCGCAGTCACCCAGACCCGGAATCGAACACCTGTCTCCCACATGGTCCACCATATATATATCCTCCCTCTTTCTCTCTCTGTCTCTCTCCACCTCTCTCTCTCTCAGGTGACAGTGTTTTGCCCGTTCACCGGGATTGAGCAGGTGTTCCCGTGTGGCCGCTGGTTGGACGAAGACGAAGGAGATGGCTTAGTGGAGAGGGAGCTGTATGAGATGGTTTCACTGCGTCAGCGCAGAGAGAAGAGTGAGACATCGGTGTCTCTTCTCTGTCCTTGCATGCACTTTTCATACATGTGCACAAAAGAAGCCTTTTGTTTTCAGTGATCTGTTTCTACAACCCTCTAATGTCACCATGATAAATACACAAGCCACCTCAGATATCAAAACAAGCCCTTAGCCATACCCAGGCCACCACCACCATTACTTTCACCATTAGCAACCACACAGCAACACCCTAGCAACCACCTGGAACAACAAATTGCTTAGCAACCCACTAAGGTACCTTAGCAACCATCTAGCATCAACTTAGCAACTATCTGAAACACTATAGCAAGTGACATTTTTATAGTCGCATTGGATACCTTAGTAACTACCTAGCAACACCCTAGCAACAGCATCCAGTACCACAGCAACTAACCATTTCCTGTTTAGAACTGTTTAGCAACATCAAAGCCACCACCTAACAGCATCTTGAAACTGCCATAGCAGTCATGTAGCAAGTTTGCTTAAGCTGCGTAATTTATCTGAGCATGTTTCTAGTTATGACTTCTAGCTGGTGATGGTTTCTCAGCCATGATGCAAAATAATGTAAGCCATTCATTTTCCTGAAGATTAAACTCATCCACAATAAACACACTTGGCTGTGTGTAATCTGTAGAGTTCCCGTGGTCTCTGTGGATCTGGACGTCCGATATGAAAGGGGCAGGGACGGACGCCCAGGTGTTCCTGCAGGTGTACGGAGAGAAAGGCAAGAGTGACATGATGAAACTGGAGAGCAAATCCGACAGTTTTGAGCAGGCCCAGTGCGACAAGTTCACGGTACTGCAGTTTACGTGTTCATAAAGCACACCAGTGCCCGACGCAGGCGTGCAGACTAACATATGTCTATCTGTATTTGTATTTTTGTATTTTGCTCTTCATGGGCTGCTGTAGATTGAAATGCCTAATATTGGAATGATCAGGAAGTTGAGGATCTGGCATGAAAAAAGACATCCGTTCTCTGGCTGGCATCTGGGCAGGGTGAGAACTGGTATCACTCCATCCATTCATCTATCCACACACTTGCCTATGTATCCATCCGTCCGTCATCCACCATTATCCAGTAGCCTCTGTCTGCAGGTCCCCTTGTGGCCATTTTGTCAATGTAACCAAAGTGGACATCTTCGTGTGTGTGTTTATGTTTGTCCAGGTCACGTTAATGAAGACCCTGAACAGGGAGAAGTATAACTTTGCCTGCAATCGCTGGCTGGACATCAACGAAGATGACAATGAAATCATCAGAGAGCTTCCGGCTACTGGCGTCCATGTGCCAGAGCCACTGCCATGTAAGAGGGTTACAAAAGACAGCCATACAACTACATATCCTATCCTGAACAGCCAGTGCAGTCATCACCCCACAAATAACAGAATGGGACATGTACTGTAGTCTTTAGAGTATACATGGGAGACCTTATGCTACCTTAACAACATGAAAATGATTCTGAGGTTTTTAACAAAAATGATATCATGGTCTTCTCGTTAACGCTTGCTGTTGTGTCCTTCAGTGCTGAAGTATCGAGTGACGATCTGTACAGGGAACGTCAGTGGCAGTGGGACGGACGCCAGTGTGTATTTAAACATAATCGGGGACCTGGGGGACACGGGAGAGAGGCTCATGTTTATGAGCAAAAACAACGTGAACAAGTTTGAGAAAGGGAACGTAAGTTAGAGTCGCCAATTTAAATGCCCCAAAGTGTCAGGTTGCATTATTGTGCTCGCTCTTGCTATATGACGTCTTTTCATACAACCGAATAACCTCGGTCTGTCTCTCTCTTTCCTCGTCTCTCTCTCTTGCTCCCTCTATCAGGCAGATGAGTTCCTGATAGAAGCTGTGTCCCTGGGTACAATCAGACGGGTTCGGATTGGTCACGATGGGCGGGGTGGAGGCTGTGGTTGGTTTCTGGATAAGGTGATGGTCAGAGAGGAAGGTCAACCTGAGGCATCCTCTGTGGAGTTTCCATGTTTCAGGCAAGTCAAGGATCACATCACATGACACATCATAACAAGGGGCTGTTTTACCTACAGGGTCTGTCGGTGAGTCAGTTCCACTAGAACAGGGTTCTCTGTTTGGCACATGAAATACATCCGGCAGGCTTTTCTAAATTTCCACAAATAAACTGCACAGAGAGCTGAACTGTGCAAACAGTCCAATGAAAATCTCAATTTCAGCAGCAGAACCAAACACAGCCTTTCCCATTCAGCTGGGGTGTGTGGGTAAGGGGCCGGAGGACATTTCTCAAACAGCAGCTGCAGCTGAGTTTGAACTTCTGACTGCTAAACTTTCAGACCCACCTAGGTTGGTGTGAAGCTGTTTAGATCTTCCTTTAGTGCAGGTCAAAACAAACAGTGACACGGTTATGAAAAATGAGTTTGTTGATTCTGCCGTATCAGTTTGAGCCAGAGTCCCATCCTGAAAGTCCGGTAGATCAAGTTGGTAGATCCACCTTGGCCAGCTAGACTGGAGCAGGGTGTTCAGAGTTAACTGCTTTTTCTGTTTTAACTCTTTGTGGGGTGTACGAGGGCATGCCAAGCTTGCCAGTAGGTGTGTGTGTTATGATATGATGTCACCCTGTAACAAAGAAAAGGACTGTTGTAGATGGCCCTTTGTAACAATCATTCATCCAACTAAATCTCCAACCTTTCATCCATACAGAACCTTATAGTGAGACAGGTCTGGACTGCGGACAGGTCCGTATAGCCCGTACACTCTATTATTACGCCGCCATGCTGGTGTAACACATGCAGAATGTTTCTTAGGGTTATCGTGTTTAAAAGAAACATGGAACATCTCTGAAATAGAAGCCCTCTAGAAGGCAACATATCGACGCTGTCCAAAGAAAAACAGGTATCTCCAAAATGGCAACTTTACAGGAGAGGCCAAAAACCTCATTTCATTTGAATGGAAGTCAGTGGAACCAGACGTCTTTCCAAGCAGTTTTGGCCGTTTTGTCAGTCCATTCTTCATGAAATTTCCACACATATTTTAGACAGCAGCTCATGTGATCAAATGAGACATAAAAGTAAAAATCAACAAAAATGGAGATACATGTTTCTTTGGACAGCGATGATATGTTGCTCCACAATATGTATATCTTTAAACGATCTGAATGTGTTCAGGTTTAACGGTGTGGCCTTCATGTGCAGGATGCCCACTAATACCTGCAGACTCAAGCTCTTTAACTGTACGCTGGTAACAGCCTGGATGGTCCAGAAAACACAGCCTCCATTATTTCCATAAAAATCTGAAAGGTGAACTCATAAGACCACAATACATGAACATCAGTCCGTTTCAGATGAGTCCGGAGATGTCGGCACTGGGTGTAGTTCAGTCCTCACTTGCACACGCGACAGCAGTTGGTCAAAGTATGTCCAAGCCCCGTCGTAGAAGCATGTGGTTTTTGATGCAGTGTTGTCTGAGGAGTGGAAGGTCGTTCACATGTACTGTTGTTGGTCGTGCTCTTTATACATCAATCCTTTAATCCTTCAGGGCTATTATGGTCTGTAGAGAGCAAATTACCTGAACTCCTTGCGATCGCTGATTGAGGAGTGTTGGTCTTGAATTATTCACTTTACTGGTCGTGAAGGTGTCACACCACTCAGGGCTCCAGGAGTGATAGTTAAAGGAAACGCTGATGAATTGGCGTTTGTTTTCTTTTTAACATTTCGGGCTGCTCAGTTAAAATAGTTGAAACGTTTGAGAGGAAAGTCAGCTACTGTACGCGTGTATGTGTGAGAGTGG
>JAMWET010001979.1:0-60000 GCA_024036415.1 Prochilodus magdalenae | reverse complement strand
TTCAGTGCTATGACACAACTGCTTTATGAAATTTTACAGTTCATGATTTATGATAATCAGGTAGTTTATCGCAACTAATAGGAGGGATCTTCCCTGAGAGGTTCTAGATCTTTCACTGCAGATAAAAACACACAAGAACACGCAGAGGAACATACATGAGTCACAAATCAGTTCCTTTACATATAAAGCGTTTGTATGATGCTTTTTACAGAACAGAAATGGAATAAAAACAGAATAGAATAGAATTGAATAGAGTTAAGTAGAATAGAATAGAATAGAATAGAAAACAATAGAATAGAATAGAACAGAATAGAATAGAATAGAATAGAAAACAATAGAATAGAATAGAAACCAATAGAATAGAATAGAATAGAATAGAATAGAATAGAAAACAATAGAATAGAATAGAAACCAATAGAATAGAAAACAAGAGAATAGAATAGAATAGAATAGAATAGAATAGAATAAAATAGAACAGAACAGAGCAGAACGAAATAAAACAGAACAGAACAGAACAGAACAGAACAGAATAGAATAGAATAGAATAGAACAGAACAGAATAGAATAGAATAGAATAGAACAGAACAGAACAGAACAGAACAGAACAGAACAGAATAGAATAGAATAGAATAGAATAGAACAGAACAGAACAGAACAGAACAGAACAGAACAGAACAGAACAGAACAGAATAGAATAGTTCTCTTCTTCATTTTTTTATTTGTATTTGGTCGTGCTGGCTCTCCATTACCTGTCGGTGATCTTGCAGGTAAACCGTCTGCTGATTGGCCACACTAACGAGGGCCTGCGTGCTGGTTGGTTCCTGGACAGCGTGCAGATTTGGGTTCCTGTGCACGGGGTGCAGTACATGTTCCCCAGCCACCGCTGGCTCTGCAAAGACGAAGCTGACGGCAAAGTGGAGATAGAGATTTACCCCAGCGAGACACTCGAGATAGAGAAACGTAAGACAGTCCACACCCAACCTAAACACCTGGGTGGACACCTGTCCACACACTCACATCCTGAAACATAAGAGCACTCGCATACACACACCCACACAGACCAGCACATGTCTACAAACTTGTTCTCACATGTACAACTTTACCCCAGTGAGACACTCGAGACTGAGCAGTGTAAGAGAGTGTGCAACAGAACCACACCGCACTCGCCCATTCGCATGTTTTCACCAAGACACCAGTCTGCAGGAGGAGGAAGGAGACTGGGACGGACAGGGATAGTTTGTCTAATATACTGACATATTAAAAATCTGCTTTTGTGCTGAACATTTATGTTTTTATTTTGAACATATGAAAGTAAAACCGGCTGGAGGGATGAAAAATGAGTGGCGGTTCATAAACATTTACAACAACTGGAATCTTTGGCCAACTACGACTGAACCACTACGACCGAGGTGCTCGTTTTTAAGGGAGCTCATGTGGAAACATGCTATAATTCATGTTTGAATATGTTTATGTTATGTTTTGGTGAGTCCTCCCAAAGTGTTTTTCTATAAACCATTTACACTAAAAGTGTGGCCAGTAGCCATGCAAACTGTGCGCTGAATGTTCACCAACCGGAATTATTCGGTTAAAGATGGCAAAACACTTGTGAAAATAAAAAAACGAATAACTGATAGCGAATAATGACGTCTTTAATGACACTATTACCTTTTTAAAAGTCAAAGTGAACTTTCTTGTCATTCAGACAGAACCGGAGTGCATAGCTGAACGAGATTGCGTTTCTCCAAACTCCGGTGTGCAAATATAAACAGTGCAACACACACGACTTACTAGTAACATAACAGTGCAGACGAGACATGAGTATAAATATAGAAGGGGGCGGAGTAACAAATAGGACATTATACATTACACATCAGAAATATTTCACTTTATATAGAAAAATATTATTAAACTATGTTTCCAAGTGATGATATAATTACACACTGTAACATATAATGTAAACTTAACACTGTAGCTGTAAGCTTAACACTGGAAAGTGATGAAGTGCTTGGTTATAGTAAACAGTGAGATTATTACCCATAAATTAGCAGCATTAAAAAAAGAGATGTGAGTTGAAATAAATAATATATAATAATAACACTGTGTACAGTTCTGATATGTATGGGTTGGGTAGTGTGTGGGCCTATGGAGGATCACATGTGTACAGTTCTGATATGTATGGGTTGGGTAGTGTGTGGGCCTATGGAGGACCACATGTGTACAGTTCTGATATGTATGGGTTGAGTAGTTTGTGGGCCTATGGAGGATCACATGTGTACAGTTCTGATATGTATGGGTTGAGTAGTTTGTGGGCCTATGGAGGATCACATGTGTACAGTTCTGATATGTATGGGTTTGGTAGTTTTTGGGTCTATGGCGGACCACATTAGTACAGTTCTGGTATGTATGGGTTGAGTAGTTTGTGGGCCTATGGAGGACCACATGTGTACAGTTCTGATATGCATGGGTTGAGTAGTTTGTGGGCCTATGGAGGACCACATGAGTACAGTTCTGGTATGCAGGGGATGAGTAGTTTGTGGGCCTATGGAGGACCACATGAGTACAGTTCTGGTATGCAGGGGATGAGTATTTTTTGGGCCTATGGAGGACCACATGAGTACAGTTCTGATATGCAGGGGTTGGGTAGTTTGTGGGCCTATGGAGGACCACATGAGTACAGTTCTGGTATGCAGGGGATGAGTATTTTTTGGGCCTATGGAGGACCACATGAGTACAGTTCTGGTATGCAGGGGATGAGTAGTTTGTGGGCCTATGGAGGACCACATGAGTACAGTTCTGGTATGCAGGGGATGAGTATTTTTTGGGCCTATGGAGGACCACATGTGTACAGTTCTGGTATGTATGGGTTGAGTAGTTTGTGGGCCTATGGAGGACCACATGTGTACAGTTCTGGTATGCAGGGGATGAGTAGTTTGTGGGCCTATGGAGGACCACATGTGTACAGTTCTGATATGCATGGGTTCAGTAGTTTGTGGGCCTATGGAGGACCACATGTGTACAGTTCTGATATGTGTGGGTTGAGTAGTTTGTGTGCCTATGGAGGACCACATGTGTACAGTTCTGATATGTGTGGGTTGAGTAGTTTGTGGGCCTATGGAGGACCACATGTGTACAGTTCTGGTGTGCAGGGGATGAGTAGTTTGTGGGCCTATGGAGGACCACATGTGTACAGTTCTGGTGTGCAGGGGATGAGTAGTTTGTGTGCCTATGGAGGACCACATGTGTACAGTTCTGATACTCGTGGGTTAAGTAGTTTGTGGGCCTATGGAGGACCACATGTGTACAGTTCTGATATACATGGGTTGAGTAGTTTGTGGGACTAATGGATGATCACATGAGTACTGAGTATTTGACATTGTATGTGTGTGTTCAAGAGTTCAACAGGCCTAATAGGTGTGCATGTCGAACAGCGTTGATGGCTTGTGGGAAGAAGCTTCTGCTGAGTCTGGCAGTCCTGTACTGCATGCTGTTGTAGCGTTTGCCAGAGGGCAGCAGTCTGAACAGTCCTGGATGGGTGGGATCTCTGACCATCTTTACACTGTCTTGACAGCTGGCACCGTGATGGGTACAGTTCTTGTACAAGTGGAAGTGAGGTCCTGAGGATTCTCTCCGCTGTCCCCACCGCTCTCTGGAGTGATCTCTGAGGCGGTGCAGGTGCCACACCAGACTGTGAGGCTGCTGGTCAGGATGCTCTCTGTTGTTCCTCTGTAGAATGTGGGGAGGGTGTGAGGGGGAAGGTTTGCTCTTCTCATCCATCCAGTATATGCCATTTTTCTAGTTGTCTCAGCCAAAAGTAGACAACTTTACTGTACCTGTGCTAGATGTGAACCAGATCTGGTGCTTGTTTCGATAAGCTAGAGGGTGAAAAATACTTCTGCCACACTGTGACTTCTAAGGGTTAATACTCCACCAAATCAGACCGTCCTGTTACTGAGGCATCCCAGCCTGACACTGTGATTAGATCTTATCAATAGCAGAAGCTATTTTCCTGGGAATAGATGCCATATTTAAATATTCAGAGAGTACTCCCCGTCCGGATGCAGTGGCCAGACTGAACGGATGAGGAGAAGATGTGCTGTGCCTCAATCAGACTGCGATCTAATCACTGTGATCAGATCTCGGAGAGTGGCTGTCAATTGGATCTGGAGCCACAATTTCACATGAACCTGCACCTTCTATTCCTTACGGCCGAATGAACTGGTGTGTGCCAGTGTCCTGCTTTTCAAGAACGTGTCCTCATGCAGAGCTGCTGCAGTTGTTTCCCATTCCTAACAACTAACCGGAACCTGGTTAGACTACAGTCAGGAATGTTTTTAGAAGTTCCAGAAATGAGGAAGAACCACTAAGAGGAACTGGAACCCCAAATGAGAGAGTGCTTGAGAACATGAGGAAGAACCACTGAGAAGAACTAGAACCCCAAAAGGAGAAAGGGCTTGAGAACATGAGGAAGAACCACTGAGAGGAACTGGAACCCCAAAAGAGAAAGTGCTTGAGAACATGAGGAAGAACTACTGAGAGGAACTAGAACCCCAAAAGGAGAAAGGGCTTGAGAACATGAGGAAGAACTACTGAGAGGAACTAGAACCCCAAAAGAGAAAGTGCTTGAGAACATGAGGAAGAACCACTGAGAGAAACTTGAACCCCAAAAGAGAAAGTGCTTAAGAACATGAGGAAGAACCACTGAGAGGAACTAGAACCCCAAAAGAGAAAGTGCTTGAGAACATGAGGAAGAACTACTGAGAGGAACTAGAACCCCGAAAGGAGAAAGAGCTTGAGAACATGAGGAAGAACTACTGTGAGGAACTAGAACCCCAAAGTGAAAGTGCTTAAGAACATGAGGAAGAACCACTGAGAGGAACTAGAACCCCAAATGAGAGAGTGCTTGAGAACATGAGGAAGAACCACTGAGAGGAACCAGAACCCCAAAAGAGAAAGTGCTTGAGAACATGAGGAAGAACCTCTGAGAGGAACTAGAACCCCAAAAGAGAAAGTGCTTGAGAACATGAGGAAGAACCACTGAGAGGAACTAGAACCCCAAAAGAGAAAGTGCTTGAGAACATGAGGAAGAACCACTGAGAGGAACTAGAACCCCAAAAGAGAAAGTGCTTGAGAACATGAGGAAGAACCACTGAGAGGAACTAGAACCCCAAAAGAGAAAGTGCTTGAGAACATGAGGAAGATCAACAGTGGGGAACCAAGACTCAAAAGGAAACACCTAGTGAGGACATGAGGAAGAACCCAAATTTCGGGCACCAGTGAGCCTCACAAGAGGCAATGAGAAGGCAGTGCCTGAACCCTACCTGAACCTTATATGACAGTCCCAAGAGGCGTCAGGAAGACGACGAGCGACCTGTGTAGCTTTAGAACAGCGGATCTGAGACCACAGTAGTAAAACTGATGTTCGATCATGATGGCCATGATGTAAGGGGGAGGCGGAGCAGAGCATATGGGGTTTGGACACCACCCTCCACTGCCTCCTGTGGCTCTCATTGGTGCCCAGGGGTATGGGGACATGATTAGTCGAGTCCTCTGTCAGTTATGAACCTAATTATGTTGGTATTTAATATAACGTGTAGGGCGTTCAGCCCGGCTCCTGACGTCCTCACCAATGGGAGAGCTCGCTTGGCTGTGTCTACCTGTGTTCCTGTGGCTGTGTTCCTAGAAGTCATTTGAGCTCTCAAAGACGCTGAGTGAATAGGACACATACATATATGCTAATGCAGGCGCCCCATTCGCTAATCGACTTAATCAATGTGCTTAATTGTGCTGTGTTCACAGTGATTAACTATGAGGTGACGGCCGTGACGGGGGATGTGTTTGCAGGAGGCACCAACGCTAACGTCTTCCTGCAGATCTATGGTGAGGAGGGAAAGACCGAGGTCATTCAACTGAAGAGTCGCTCCAACAACTTTGAGAGAGGAACCACCGAGATCTTTAAGGTGTGTGAAGATCGATGGCTCATAGACTGATAGCAGTGGAATTAATATATCTAGGGTCAGACATGGACTGTAAGACACTCAGATGCCCCTCCCACTCCTCTGTCACTTGTCAGATTGAGGCTCTGGATGTGGGACGGGTCTACAAGGTCCGGATCGGCCATGATGGATCAGGCGTGGGCTCGGGCTGGTTCCTGGAGACTATAGACGTGAAAAGACTCGTCATGGCAATGGTAAAACCTGAGAAGAAAGAGGAGGATAAGAAGGACAAGAAAAAGAAGAAGAAGAAGAAGGTCAGTGGGGTCGGGAGAAGATTAGGCTCGGTTATTTTACAGGGCGTTTCAGGCGATGGGAAATTCACTGTTACATAAACAGGTGTTTTATCATTCTCTCTGTGATGCAGGTCATTAAAGACCTTAACATTTACTTCACCCATCCGTCTATTCAACCATCTGTCTATCCCATCTATCCAACATCCATCCATCCATCCATCTATCCATCCAAACAAACATTTGTTTATCTATCTAACATCCATCCATCCTTCCTTTCATTCATCCATCCAATTCTTTTGTGCATCTATCTATCCATCCATCCTTCAATCCACCTAAACAATTCTTTGGTTTATCTATTCAACATTCATCCATCCATCCATCCATTTGTTTACCTATCTAACATCCATCCATCCTTCCTTTCATCCATCCTTCATCCTTCCAAAGAAAATATTTGTTTACCTATCTAACATCCATCCATTTATCCTTCCTTTCATCTATCCATCCAAACAATTATTTTGTTTATCTATCCAACATACATCCAACCACCCATCCATCCATCCATCCATCCATCCATCCAACCATCCATCCATCCATCCATCCATCCATCCATCCATCCATCCATCCATCCATCCATCTATTCCTACATTTGTCCATTCCTCCATCTATCAGGCATTCCTTACTTTCTTCCCTCCTCCATTTTACCTTTCTGTTCTTATTTACAGGAAGAAGACGATGAACCAGGAGAGCTGAAGGAGGTGGTGAGATCGTACCACTTCCCCTGTAACCGCTGGCTCGCCCGGGATGAGGAGGATGGAGAGATTGTAGTGGAGCTGAAGGCTGAGGATTATGAAGACCTGGAGGGTAGGAAAAGATGGATAAAAGAGAGAGAGAGAGAGAGAGAGAGTCATGGAGACTGCAGCTCATTGAAACAAGCAGATATTGTGGTTTTGACCACTGCAGTGTCTAGAGGTAGAGGAGGGGACCTTTAATTATGACTGAAGAAGGGTTCATGAGTATTCGTGTGTGTGTGTGTGCGTGTGTGTGCGTGCGTGTACGTGTGTGTGTGCGTGTGTGTGTGGGGTTGTGTGGGGTTGTGTGTGGCTGTGCGTGTGTGTGGTTATATTTCAGAGAACACATATGAAGTGCATGTGTTTACGGGCACTATGTGGGGGGCTGGTACGGATGCAGGCGTCTACATCAATGTCTATGGGGAGATGGGCGACACAGGAGAGAGGAAACTCCGGAAGTCCAACCACCTCAACAAGTTTGAGCGTGGACAGGTGATACAGACACACACAGTCTGATGTCCTGATACACAGGAACCGTTTAACTTAACACTCATTTCTGATGATCAGATCAGATTTTAAATTTAACAGACGTGTGTCTATATAAACAGACACCACTGTCTACTACACCCAACACAATCACACTTCGCCAGTCTGACCTTTGATCTCTCTCAGGAGGATGTCTTCTCCATCACAGCGATGGATCTGGGGCTGTTGAAAAAGCTGAGGATTCGGCATGACAACAAACAAGCCAATGCAGCGTGGTACCTGGACCGGGTGGAGATCATGGACACAAAAGATGAAACAACGTGAGCAACAAACAGCTTTATTTGGCTCCACCACCAAGAGGGTGATGGGTTCTTCCTGGTTCCTCTCAGGTTCTTTTTAGTGGTTCTTCCTCATGCTCCTCGGTAGGTTCTTTTTTTAAGTTTTGGTTCCTCTCAGTGGTTCTTCTAATGCCCATGCTGTCTCCTGCTGAGTCCTGGTTCCTGTTGTTGTTCTTCTTCTTCATGTTCTTAAGCAGTTTCCTCTGAGTTTATAGCTCCTCTCAGTTGTTCTTCCTAATGTACTTAATAAGCTTTCCTTTTTAAGACTTGGTTCCTCTCAGTGGTTCTTCTTCATGGCCTTACTGAGTGTCTTCTTTTGAGTCTTGGTTCCTCTCAGTGGTTCTTCTTCATGGCCTTACTGAGTGTCTTCTTTTGAGTCTTGGTTCCTCTCAGTGGTTCTTCTTCATGGCCTTACTGAGTGTCTTCTTTTGAGTCTTGGTTCCTCTCAGTGGTCCTTCTTCATGACCCTACTGAATGTCTCCTCTTGAGTCTTGGTTCCTCTCAGTGGTTCTTCTTCATGACCTTACTGAGTATCTCCTTTTGAGTCTCGGTTCCTCTCAGTGGTTCTTCTTCATGCCATTACTGAGTGTCTCCTTTTGAGTCTTGGTTCATCTCAGTGGTCCTTCTTCATGGCCTTACTGAGTGTCTCCTCTTGAGTCTTGGTTCCTCTCAGTGGTCCTTCTTAATGCCATTACTGAGTGTCCCCTTTTGAGTCTTGGTTCCTCTCAGTGGTTCTTCATGTGCTTAGTAACAGTCTCCACTTGAGGACTGGTTTCTCTAAGAGGTTCTTCCTTATGTTCTTAAGCAGTTTCTCCTTTTAAGCCGTGGTTCCTCTCTGTGCTTTTCTAATCTTGGTGTGTCTGTACTCAGGTATTTCTTCCCCTGCCAGCGATGGCTTGCGGTTGATGAAGACGATGGCCAGCTGGCACGTGAGCTGGTTCCCGTTGATGAAGCTTTTATGAAGAGAGACGAGGAGGATGAGGACGGTGAAGAGTCTTCATCACCGGCGCAGCTTGGACTTGAGCAGAAAGGTTCGAGTTGCACTACATATTTGGACATTCATAAATTAAAATGCTTGTGGTGAGTCTGAGGTTATTACTCTACAGCAGGGCAGCATTAATATACACACTAAATAACAACACAGAGAGAGGAGCGTCCTATGGAGAAATTCTCTGATATGTACAATATATTAACCAGGATAATCTAAAAGAGGGAGAGGGAGAAAAGTGATATGATATATTAATAATAATAATGAAGTGTCCGAGTGCAGTGGTTTTGGTGAAAGGCTCACAGCTTGTTCAGGAACCTGATGGCTTGTGGGTAGAAACTGTTCATAAGCCGGTGTGTTCTGGCCTGGATGCTCCGGTACCTCCTGCTTGGCAGTAAGGTGAACAGGCCGTGTGCTGGGTGGCTATAGTCCAACCGGATCGTTTGGATTTTCCTCAGGCAGCCAGACTAGCTGGTCTCCTGTAAGTCTGGAAGTTTGCCCTATGATGAATTCTGCTGTCCCCACCACTCTCACCACCTTGCAGTCGTAGGCAGTGCAGCTGCTGTACCAGACAGGCCATGAGGATGCTCTCTATGGGGCATTAGTAGAAGTTGGTGAGGATGTTAAGAGGCAGACCACACTTCCTGAACCTTTGTAGATATGGGCAGATTTGACTGTTGTGTTTGTGGAGTTGCAAGGTGAGGTCATCAGTGAGGTGTACACTAAGGAACTTCACACTGTTGACTCTCGCCGGTCTCTTGGGAACTGGAACAGTTGTGGTTCTCTTGAAGCATGTGGGAATCACTGACTGTTTTAGGGAGAGGTTAAAGATCAGACGTCAGAGAAAACCTCAGTCAGCTGAAGGGCACATGCTCTAAGCACTGGACTGTGTATGCCATCAGGGCCAGATACTTCTTTGCGTGGGCTATCTGCCTGGAAGGATCTGACCACCTCACACACAGAAGTGATGAGATGATAGATGACTCCTGATCTACTGGGAGTTTTGCAGTGATAACATGGGAGAGTGGAGTTTAAATGCCGGTGCAAATTGACAGCAGCTGTCTAGTAATCAGGTGATCTAGAGCGAATCAAATTTGTCGGTAACTAGCATGTGGAGCTGACGTTATCGAGTGAAGCCCTCTGGGAAGTGGAGTCCGGGGGAGCGGAAGTGCCAGGGCAACACGGAAGTGTGAAAAAAGTATACTGCCTTGAAAGTATCATTACCATGGAGAGTGTATGTACAATAATAAAAGCATAGAGTATGAATATTATACAGGGGGACAGTGCAGCTATGTATTTTACATTCACATGTCATCTAAAACCGTCCAATCAGAAAGCCAGATGACAGTAACAGGTAGCTGTACCCTGTAAACAACAGTACAGAAGGTCCCACCCAAGCCACAATCAAAAAGTGTCTGTAATTGTTGCTATTTTTTATTTGTGGTGTTTTTTGACAGTTCTGATAAGACCACAGCTTGTCAGTATGTGAATATCAGTATTGCTATATCAGAAAGAAATATATAAAGAAAGAAAATTAAAGAAAAGATATAAAACCTAGTGTCTCCATTTTTATTGTTTTAAGTTGGCATAACGGAAAAGTATATGTGGCTTTAACATTGTGTACAAATTCCATGATGAAAAGAAGTGGTCCAAAATGACTTTATGTCTGGTTATGTACCATTTAGCGATTGGACTTCCACTTACGGATGGCTGCGACATCACTGGAAACCAAACTTCCGCTTAGGTCATCTTATTTCACACCCTTTACCAGTGTGTGTGGAACCTGCTCTGTAGAATGACATTTTTTATAGATCGTATAGTAACTGTGCCACCTTTACTCTGTGTGTGTGCCTCCACAGCCATGTCGACCACATACACCTTAAGAATCAAGACGGGGGAGAAGAAGTACGCTGGAACTGATGCCAATGTTTATGCTATTTTATATGGCACTAATGACGACACAGGTAACCACCAGCTCTACGTCTGTATGTGTGGGACACTCTTAATACGCCGTGCTGTTTCCCTGACACGGACCAACTTAAACATGGATCAGACATCCACTGCCAATGGAGAGTTACCTCAGAGAGACGAACTGAAAATGATGTATGTAATGAGAGTGTCTGGTATGGATAGCGAAGGTCTAATTCGCGTATGTGTGTGTGTGTGTGTGTGTGATTAGGTATTATTAATCTGAAGGCCTCGAAGAACCATAAGAATAAGTTTGAGTTGGGGATGATTGACGAATTCACAATAGAAGCCGTGGACCTCGGAAGACTCAAGCGAATTCGCATTGGACATGACAATGCCGGTATGAGCACATGACACACCCTCACTCTGCCTGTACTTGTATTGATCTTATAAATCTAATATCTGATCCTTTGTCCTGGGGGCGTCAGTACCGCCTTTTATATAAACAAAAATGTCATATATGGGAAACAGTTTATTTGCATTATTTATATGGTGGAAATATTTACTGATAATACAGGAATTAGCCATTTTCATATATTTAATGGGTAGTATAATATATATTTTACTTATCATTGTGTAAATATATTTAATTTTATATGTATAGACATCATATGTTAATTTCTCCATATGTGTTTTTGCATATCCATAATATAGTGAGAATATTTTTATACCATGTGGCAAGCCGTATGCCTAATTCTCACAGTATAAAACCGTATATAAGCTTAGATCTTATATATATATATATATATATATATATATAATATAATTATTATCGTTTTCATAAGGGCAGTCCAGGACAATCTTTTAGATACATCAAGTTCCACTTTGTGAGATTTTCAGATTGGAAAAAGCATCCCAGGTGTTTGGGACTATACAAACCACCTGCCCTCAGCACTGTTAGCTTAGAGGCAAAACTCAACAGTATGGGTCTGAAAGGATGTGTAGCTGTGATAAAGTTCCTCATTGAGAAACAGAGAAAAGGCTACTGGTGTTCTCAAAACAATGGACTGACCTCCCCAGAGTCCAGACCGTAACTTCATGTTGGTCAGAAGAAGTCAGGTCACGTCAACATTTATTTATATACACCGAGCTCCCAATGAGCAAGCCAAGGGAGAGGCAGGGAGAAACCCCCTCAGTTCAAAAGGGAGAAACCTCGAGAGGAACCAGGACTCAAAAGGAGAACCCATCCTCCTCGGGTCAACACCAGAAAACAGACAAGTGAAGGAAAGAAGCGTCCAGTGTCTGTAAGGTGGAGGAATAAATGTCTGACCAGTCTGTAGTTAAGTAGTCGGGTCATTGGATGGGTCAGCAGGACACAGGCCAAGCTTCCACAGTGCAGGACAGCCAGGAGCTCCGTGGTGGTTAAAGGCGGGCAGTGGCTCCCAGTCAGAGCAGAGGAAAATTCTAGATGCCAGGTTCTAAAACTTTGGACGGGTGTCTGTAGATTCTTAGAGAAACTGAAAGTGAGTCTCCTGAAGAGAACAGAAGCTGTAGTAAAGATATGAGTGGGTACAATCAATACTGAAACAGCCTGTGCTATGTTTAGTTGTTGAGGCCTCTGTGTAATTAGAACTGAAAAATGAATAACCTAAAAGCTATTTCATAAGGAAATGTAATAAATGACCACTGACTGCTGCGCAGTGCTGCCAGCACATGTGGATGTTAGTTGCCTATGCTGCGTATTCACTCTCATTTCTTTTATGGGTGGCGTGTGTACGTGGATGTGTTTGTGTATTTGAATGTGTGTTAACACTGTAACGAATCGCTGTTCTTTTTTACAGCAAAAAACAAAAGTAATATATATATATATATATATATACATATATACGTCTTTTTTTATTCATCCTAGTAATCAGGAAATAGGGTTTAGATAAGGCAAGACATCACAGGCTAAAATCACAGCTGTGGCCCCACCTGGCCCAGATACCTGGATGAGTGGCATCTAGAACACATCCCATCTAAAACTGTAATCAGAATACGTGTAAGAACTTGAAATAGAAATATATGGTAGAGTGTTTATATATAGTAAGTTTAGGTCCAGTGATCACTAAACAGATTTTACGGTTATCAATTTTAATAAAGGCTTACCTTTGCCCACTCGGCACAACCATGCCATACCATATATCACCAAAAAACTCATCATTACGTTGTTGGTGATGGGAACCAGGGATTATCGCGTCTACTATGCAGATACAGCCATTTTATGTTGAGTTTTTATATGGAATAAAAGCTAGGAGGCTAGATTTATGATCCATACAATCTCATTTACATATCCATATGTAGCTCTCTGAAAACTATAGCTAGAAAAACAAAAATAAACACGTGTCAGAATGACCCAAATCATATGTGCTGTCTTGCCTTAATGAATGGGAGAGTGAGCAGAACCGTTGATGCTAGTTATAGGTTATTACTTTAATGTACTACACACTGCCTGGCCTAAAATAAAAGTGGCACACTGCACTGCTTGATGCACTTCCCCTTTTACCCTGTCTATAGTTCCGCGATCAGGTGAATCTGGACGCACCTTTATGCTCTCTAGCAAAGCTGTTTTTAATTAGCCAGTAATTAGCTTCATCAACCAGTGGTTTTCTTAAGACCACACAAGCTGCTAGTCATTTTCAGCTTTGGCTTAGTGGTCTTCTTTGCTTTAATGCAGGACAGAAATTCTTCAGAACAAACCCATCTGAAACGCAGTACGATCCCTTTCATGACCCCAGGATACGTCATCTTTCCTTAAAAGGATGTTTAAGAAATGAAAAGGGTTAAAATGATTGTTGCCATTGTATTTATCCAATCAAAAGATCTTCCTTAGGTATCTGCTCATTCAAATACAAACGGGGACTTTTCTTTTGGCTGGGCAGTGTAGAAATGAAAGGGGAAATATTATGTATCTGTGGCGGATGGGTTGTCTTACACAGTAATACTTTACTTGAAGGGCGGCCATCATGGATTTGACTGCACACTAAGGTATGTATGATCCTCAAGACTGATGTATCAGCACCGGTTATTATTTGTCTATGCAAATCCAGACTGGCTAAACCATCATATACCAAGGGCAAATAGCGTATGCTGACATATCTCCGTGTGCAGCTGCAGTACAGAAGTCATATTTCCTGAAATCTGTGCATCACTGTTGTTGTAATACATGTCTGGTAGATGCTGCAGCAGATCCTTGATTAGAGCCGTTCAAGCGAAGATTTACTGAGCGTACAGTAATTTGCTGTAACAGATTTACAGCAGGTTCCTGTGGAGTCCCTGGATGTGGCAGCCTTGGTGTAAAACACTACAGACAATTATTTACAGTGTACGTGTGCATGCATATGTGTGTGTGTGTGGATGTGCATATGTGTATCAGGTGGTTCTCCAGGCTGGTTTCTGGACTGGGTGGAGATCGATGCTCCATCTCTGGGTCAGCGTCTGCGCTTCCCGTGCGGCCGCTGGCTGGACAAAGGAGAGGACGATGGAGCCATCGTTAGAGACCTGTACCCTAACGAGCTGCAGACAGAGCTGTACACACCCTGTATGCCACACATGCATCACCACTAAGATGAAGACATTTAGTTCAACTACATTTAGATCGTCCATTATTATCACCTGCACCTCAAACCGAACACTTGTTGAGGTCTACCTACCTTAACGTCTGCCTAGCTAAACCTGTTTCCACTTAGTACCAGTGGTGGACAGAAGTAAATGTAATTGGTTACTGTACTTAAGTAGTTTTTTGTGTATCGGTACTGGAGTATTTTCATTTTGGACGAGTTTTGAATTTAACTTCACAACATTTGTAAGTCAAATACCGTACTTTTACTCTGTCGTTCCTTTTGGCTTATGCACACATGAAAACGGATGCAATATCATTTGTGAACCGGTGTTATAGTTTTAGTCAACTTAAACTTGTAACTAAGCTGCACACAAATCCTAAACCAAATGTTTTTGCTTGTTTGCTAAAAGCTTTTTTATAGTTCTAGCTAATGGAACCTGTTCTACTTCAGTGCTCTGAGTTCATGATCATTTGAATAGACATCAGTGTTAATGAATGAGCTTCTATTAAAGACTGGTGGACTGAGAGACACTAGAGTCTCTTCACCTACACTGAGCTGATGAAGAGTCCTGTTCCAGAAATGATAATAGGACATTAGAGCCGTAATAAACCATACTCCTGTTACTCTCCATACTTCAGTACATCTGAAGGTACATACTTTAGTACTGGTACTCTCCATACTTAAGTACATCTGAAGGTACATACTTTAGTACTGTTACTCTCCATACTTAAGTACATCTGAAGCACATATTTTAGTATTGTTCCTCTCCATACTTAAGTACATCTGAAGGTACATACTTTAGTACTGTTACTCTCCATACTTAAGTACATCTGAAGGTACATACTTTAGTACTGTTACTCTCCATACTTAAGTACATCTGAAGGTACATATTTTAGTACTGTTACTCTCCATACTTAAGTACATCTGAAGGTACATACTTTAGTACTGTTACTCTCCATACTTAAGTACATCTGAAGGTACATACTTTAGTACTGTTACTCTCCATACTTAAGTACATCTGAAGGTACATACTTTAGTACTGTTACTCTCCATACTTAAGGGTACATCTGAAGGTACATACTGAAGGTGTTACTCTCCATACTTTTAAGTACATCTGTTACTTTAGTACTGTTACTCTCCATACTTAAGTACATCTGAAGGTACATACTTTAGTGCTGGTACTCTCCATACTTAAGTACATCTGAGGGTACATACTTTAGTGCTGTTACTCTCCATACTTAAGTACATCTGAAGGTACATACTTTAGTACTGGTACTCTCCATACTTAAGTACATCTGAGGGTACATACTTTAGTGCTGTTACTCTCCATACTTAAGTACATCTGAGGGTACATACTTTAGTACTGTTACTCTCCATACTTAAGTACATCTGAAGGTACATACTTTAGTACTGTTACTCCAGTGGAGGTCTAAAGTTAGGAACGTCTACTGACCCTGGAGTATTTTACCTTGGGGATCTCTACTTTAACTTTAACATGTCAAGCACAGACAATAACAAGGCCTCTGAAATGGTGGGCTTCGTTTTAGTAGATGATATTTCCAAATATGCTGCTTCCTGGAATGTCCCGACTGCAGTGCAGTTATCACTGCACTGTATCTATTCCAAAGCTTCTGCCCTGCTGTGATACAGAACAATAGAAATAAACTGGAATACTGGATTTACATAAACCCGCGTATATGGAACGTGTCTGTCCATACGAGGCACAGTGTTTGCCCAATGAAGATGGCATGATTGACTTAAGATCAGACAGCTGACGTACAAACAGGAGAAACCCAAAAGCCTAAACCTCATAGGCTAAAGCATACTGCCTCGGCAGGCGTAGATATTTCAGACCGTTTAAGACGTAGCTACACTTCGACCACACACACACGACCATGTTCTAAATATGACAGGTATAACCGTGTCATGTACCTTTACCTTTACATTACCCTGATGTAGAATTTTTGATGCGTGATGGCTAACTAGAGTTCATATAGCAAGACAGCACTGCACTGTTGATCTTGTGGGTGACGCAACACTGTCTGAACCGTCCTGCTGTCCTGTTCCAGATGTTCCATACGAGATTAAGATCTTCACCAGTGACATCTTTGCGGCAGGGACAGACGCCGACGTTTTTATCGTCCTCTATGGCCAGAACGGCGTGTGTACGTCTCAGAAATCTCTCTGTGTCAATAAGAGAGAAAGACGCATGTACTTCGAACGCGGAGCTGAAGATATGTTCATTGTAGAGGTGAAACATAATCTAGTATATTACAGATAATATAATGTAGAGGTGAATTATAATATTGACAGGAGCAGAGCAAACTAATGGAGCTTGTGTGTTTGCAGCTGGAAGATATAGGTGACCTTATTGAGAAGATACGGATTGGCCATGACAACCGCGGCGTGAATGGGGGTTGGCACCTCGACAGGGTGGAGATCAGGAGACTCCTGAGAAAGGGAAAGGTACGTGGCATCTTGTGTTAAACATCTCACTCACTGTTAAGGCAGTCTTCACTCTGTGGTGCTCTGGAGATACTGAACCATGCTGAAAGATTTCCAATCTATTACTGTCATCATGTTCAAAAGGTCAAAGGTCACGGGTAACATTGGTTTAATAGGAAAGCAGCGGACGGTGAATGTACATCATGTAGTATTGGTGTTGTGAAATACAAGGATTCAGTCCGAATTCCAAAAAAGGCCCAGAATGCCAGAATTCTGCCTACCAGATCACAATTCCTGAAGTCATGGTCATGTGACCCAAAGTTCTGGAACAGTAGTAGCTTAGAGTTCTCCTGGCTGGCATTTAGGAGGCATTCTTTATTCTGTCTAGCGCCTACAATTCACCCATTCCATTGACCCACATGTGCTCCGTGCCCAGCCTGCTCTTTGCCCAGTCCGTCTGTCGGCCCTGAAGGTCTGTCTGTACATAATTAGTTCCACTGGCTGCTGGTCTGTGACCCGTACTGTCTGTGCTACTGTTATCTCCTGGACAGCAGACAGGTCTGAAGCCTGAAAGCCAGCCCTATGCCAACGAGTGTAACCCACACTGAAGCCCCATGCCAGACGGATCTCCTCCCAGTCAATGGGGATTTTTACTGGTCAGCTGCTAGAGCCAGGCCTCCATTCATGAGCAGGAGCTTCAGGTGTGGTCCCCTCCTAAACTGTAATTAGTTCAGTCATAATAATGAACATGTTGCAGAAACATGCATCGGTGACATCAGAGCCACTCAAGGGTCTCTTCTAAAATCAATCTAGAACCTTTCTGAACCTGCCCAGGGGTGCTACATGCAGTATGTAGTTTTAAAGGATTTGCTTGCCGTTTGTTAAAGCCCTAGAACTCAGCAGTCACAGTCTAATCTTTTCTGAGCATCCGTCTTTTCGGTACACCACCTCTGTTGTCCAGAGTGGCTGCCCTTAGTGTTTAGCTACACAGTGAATAATAATAATAGTAATATTAATAACAATAATAATTAAGAAGTTACAATTCTATAGCGCCTTTCACATACCCGAGAATGCTTTACAATAGAAGAGGGGAAGAAATTAAAATAATGGAGAATGAAAGTGTTCTGAAAAAGCTGGGCTTTAAAGATGGAAAGAAGGGTGAATAGATGAAGGTAAGGAGTTCCAGAGTGTGGAGCCAGCAACACTAAAGGACCTGCCACCCTTAGAGGAAAGCCTAAACCTAGGAACAGCCAGGAGACCAGAGTCAGAGGACCTTAGGTTACGAGACGGAGCATAGGGATGTAAGAGGGCTGACAGATAGGTGGGTGATAGTCGTTGGTGTAGTTCAGTGGGTAACACCACTACTCAGGGTGCCACCTACATGTGGGAGACTGGGGTTCGAATCCCAGTCTAGGTGACTATGCTGAGTTACACCAATAAGAGTCCTTGGGCAAGACTCCGAACACGACACTGGCCCACCTGTAATCATTAAGTTGCTCTGTAATGCTCTTGTAAGTTGCTCTGGATAGGAGCGTCAGCTAAATGCCATAAATGTAAATGTAGTCCATGCAAGGGGTTAAAGGTCAGCAGCATGTTTTTCTAGCAGATGCATTCTGTAACTGGTAGCCAATGTAGCTGATGAGTGCATACTAAGACTCTGACTGCAGAGTATCGACTGTACTTCAGAGGTTGAAAGGTTTTGAAGGGTAAACCATGGAACAGACCCAGATGTTAGATTACAGTGACGTTTTTGCATGACCCTAAAGCAGACCTGGGTGCAGTTCGAGGGGATTCAGTGAAGCTTTGGGGATGTACTCACAGGAAAGACTCGGGTGACTATTAACTTCCAGGGTTTGCTAGCCATGCTAGCCTCATACACATATGTTTGTGTACAGGGTTCAGAGACTGCCATATTTCCGTGCGACCGTTGGTTAGCGCGCTCAGAGGATGATGGGGAGACGATTCGAGAACTGGTTCCCTCTGACATCATCATTGAGAAGCTGTCAAGGGACGGAACCCTCAAAGTCATCGAGACGGAGGTGGACGACGCACTGGAGAGTATGTGGTAACTGTTTTTGTGTGTGTTTATGTCTGTCAGTCCAGCTGTATGAAAATCCAAATGTGCAGTATGTGGACATAAATACAGAGTGAATAAATATAAACGTAAATACAGTGCTAATAAATATAAACATAAATACAGTGCTAATAAATATAAACATAAATATAGTGCTAATAAATATATACATAAATACAGAGTGAATAAATATAAACATAAATACAGTGCTAATAAATATAAACATATAGTGCTAATAAATATATACATAAATACAGTGCTAATAAATATATACATAAATATAGTGCTAATAAATATAAACATAAATACAGTGCTAATAAATATATACATAAATATAGTGCTAATAAATATAAACATAAATACAGTGCTAATAAATATAAACATAAATATAGTGCTAATAAATATAAACATAAATACAGTGCTAATAAATATATACATAAATATAGTGCTAATAAATATAAACATAAATACAGTGCTAATAAATATAAACATAAATATAGTGCTAATAAATATAAACATAAATACAGTGCTAATAAATATAAACATAAATATAGTGCTAATAAATATATACATAAATATAGTGCTAATAAATATAAACATAAATACAGTGCTAATAAATATAAACATAAATATAGTGCTAATAAATATATACATAAATATTATATAGTGCTAAATATAAACATCACATAATACAGTGCTAATAAATATAAACATAAATATAGTGCTAATAAATATAAACATAAATACAGTGCTAATAAATATATACATAAATATAGTGCTAATAAATATAAACATAAATATAGTGCTAATAAATATATACATAAATATAGTGCTAATAAATATAAACATAAATACAGTGCTAATAAATATAAACATAAATACAGTGCTAATAAATATAAACATAAATATAGTGCTAATAAATATAAACATAAATACAGTGCTCATAAATATAAACATAAATATAGTGCTAATAAATATATACATAAATACAGTGCTAATAAATATAAACATAAATACAGTGCTAATAAATATATACATAAATATAGTGCTAATAAATATATACATAAATATAGTGATAATGCCAAAGCAGGGCCTGATACAGCAGCCAACAATAAACGGCAGAAAAGAAGTTAGTACATGAGCAATAGGTAAATAATTGTGGCAGTAGTTATGGTAATTGAGTACACCTTGTACAGCTACACCAACATAGCTTCTTCCACCGAGTCATCAGGCTACTGAACAGCCAGTAGTGCTGAGGCACCGGTATATGGACCTGGTTCAGCACATCTCACCAAAACCATCTAAACGATGATCTCCATGGACAATCATCACTCTGCACTTTACATTAGCATATTATACTACACATATAGACTGACGTACTGTTATCTTCCATCCACACTGTATATCTGTAGTGTATGTATGTATATATATATATATGTATATATATATATATATATATATATATATATATATATATATTATATAATATATATATATATATATATATTATATATATATATATATATATATATATATATATCAATATTCTATGCTCTGTATATACCCTGCATCTCTCATCTACCTCAGCCTTGCCATAGTGCTATATGGAAATGTGTACATTTGTAAATATCATAGTTTTTATTATATAAATATATATATATATATATATATATTACTGTTATATAAAACTATATAATGTATTTTTTTAAGTACTATTAAGTACTAAGGGACTATGCATTTACATTCACATTAAAGGCATTTAGTTTACTTGTGTTCCGTTGGATAATATTCCAGCTAGTACAGGAAGGTTAGAGTCTAGAACTCACCATGAGCTCAGACACTGCCCGATTTGAGTACATGTCATGTGAGATTCTGTATATGCTTAGTTCATATTATTTTAGGTATTTTGAATATTATGATGTGTTGGGTGTATTATGTATGTGTGTCTTAATAACCTACTACAATGATTTATCATTTCAGCTCATACATACTCTGTTACCGTAACTACGGGAGACGTATACGGGGCTGGCACTGACGCAAACGTCTTCATTACCATATACGGAGACATGGGTGACACAGGGGAGCGCAAACTCAGCAAGTCCGAGAACAACAGGAACAAGTTCGAGAGAGGAGCTGTGAGACCATCACACAGTACAAACAGCCATTTACACATACAGCTCTGGAAATAAATCAGAGAGCACTCCAGTTTCTCCCTAAATCAGCATCTCCACATGTACAGCAGGTTCTTAGTGAGGAACAGAAGGTTGGGTTCTAGCTTTACTGGCAGATACAGTGAGCGTCTGGTTCATAAGAACAAGGTCCAGCAGCAAACACACAGGGCAACACAGCTACAGACTGGCAGAGGGCCAAACCCACTCTCTACTGACCGTGATGAGCACCACCTCATTCCAATGTCCCTTACCCACCGTAAGATGACCTCAAGTGACCTACAGAGAGAATGGCGAGCGGTGGCTGGGGTGAAACGCACAGCGAGCATGGTTCTAAAAACAGGCTTCTGGAGGTCATTAGTGATTTTCTAAATAAACAGATCTAATACAATATCTGATCTGGAGTTTGGGAGACATGCTTCCAGTAGTGTAGAGAATCAAACACAACTGAGGAATTCTGGTCCAACACAAACCCAGAACCTGTACACCTAGAGACACTGATCAGTTTGAGGTGGTCTCTTAAACTTTTCCAGAGCTGTATATTTAGTGCTACTTGATTCATTTTGTGAATATTTACATAACTGTGATCTAAAATATAATCAGGTGCTCAAGGAGATCATAGATAGAACCTAGATAGATAGATGTTTGACGAGTAGGCCTGGCTCGCAGTCTCCACTCATTGGACACTACTCGCTTATCCATGTCTTTATGGAGCTTGCTTTGTGCACTGGTGCATCTGCTGACCCTGCTCTGTCATTTCACGTGGCCTACCACTTCCTACCACATGGCTGAGTTGCTGTTGTTTCCAGTCACTTCCCCTTTGTTATAACCCCACTCACAGTCGACAGTGGAATATTTAGTAGTGAGGAAATTTCATGACTGGACTTGGGGTGACATCCTATCACGGTACCAGGCGGGAATTCCTGAGAGCAACCCATTCTCTCTCTGGCGAGGCAGTCTGTATTGCCTGGGTGCTTAGTTATATACATCTGTGGCCATGAAAGTGATTGGAACACCAGAAATCAATGATTTGGATGGGTGAGCGAATACTTTTGGCAATATAGTGTATATGGAATAGCACGGAGAAAGCTGCTTCTCTCCAGAAAGAAATTCATTTAAAGTCGAGGACCACTGAAATAACGCTATGTGGAGAGATAGGGCAAAAATGGACCTTTATGACTTGACACTGCATCATCTGAACATCATTTACGCAGGTGGCATTATATTTTAGGTCATATCTACGTAGACTATACATAGAATGATAAAGGTTTGTAAATATATATATATATATATATATATACACAGTGACCTGAAAAGTATTTGGGCGTTCACAGCTCATGTAAACACGCATTAGGTTTGTTATGTCGAGATCATTCGCAACCTGATTTTGAAGCAGGCATTTCTAGAACCCCCTTCCACCGAAAGCTTTCATGTTGACTGTGACCCTTCCCACTCGGTTAGGTGGACACGTTCAGCATTGAAGCAGTGGACCTGGGTCAGGTGTTTAAGATCCGCATTCGCCATGACAACAGCATGCTGAGCGCTGACTGGTACCTGGACCAGGTGGAGATCATTGACACTGATACAGATGAAGTATTTCTGTTCCAGTGTGAGCGCTGGCTCTCCCGAAAGAGAGAAGACAAGCGGATCGACAGAGTCTTTTACGTCAAGGTGAGTGCGGGAGGAGTGTTCTGTTTAAAGCCCTGCACACATGTTTCAGATCTGATTTGTATTTTTATAAACTGGCTCATGGTGGTCTTATGTAGTTGCTCATCTTTGCATAGTTCAAAGACCATCCCTGGGTCAAGGCCTGTTTTGTGAAGAGGTGTGAATTATTTTCACAGCAGGGAGTTCACTATTCTCCCCTTCTAGCCCTCACTGCTGTGTGTGTGTGTGTGGGTGTGTGTGTGTGTGTGTGCAGGATTTTGAGGGAGAAAGAGAGACAGCATTCTGCCCTATAAAGAAAGTGACAAACCTGGACAGCAACATGAACAAGAAGAACAAGAAAAAGCATGCAGAGGAGGAAGAGGAAGAGACCTCTGTGATTCCCTATCATCTGGCACTGGTGACGGGTTCAGACCGGGACGCAGGGACCTGCAGTCGTGCTTATGTCATCATTAAGGGAACTAAACAGAAGAAGACTGAGCGACTGTGGCTGGACCTTGCTGGGAAAACCAGCTTCCTGCCCGGAGTGCTCGACTACTTCACCTGTTATGGGGCAGATGTTGGGGAGATTAATAAAGTGGAGGTAAGGACACACCCACACATACATATCCGGGTGGGGGGGATATATCCAGGCCAAAGCTGCAAGGGAGCAAGCTTAGGACTGCTGAGATACAATATCGGTATAGGCACCAGTACGGTAACATTGGTATAAGCCATAGACAACACCCATACCTTGAAGTAATGACACATGAATGGAACTATAGTAAGCAACATGCTAGCAGTGTGGGATGACTAGCAATGCCAAAAATGCTAATGGTAGTAATGACAGCAATAGTAATGGGCAACAGAACAATTAGAATGAGTCTAACTGGTATTAGTTTCACTGATAAGCCATAAATAAATATATAAACCACAAACGATATATGTGTGGGACACAGAATGCTGGTTTTCTGTATTAATGAAGCCCTATATTAATGATCTTTTGAACTGCGCTGTAAGAGAGACGTAGTCGTAACGGTGTAGCACTTCATTATGTGCAGGTTAGCAGGTTAGCTGACTGTTTATGTGTGGTGTGTGTAGCTGGGTCACGACGGTGCCACCCCGGAAAGCTGCTGGTTGGTGGAAGAGCTCTCGGTTGCTGTGCCAACCAAAGGCATGATGTACGTGTTCCCGTGCAAGTGCTGGCTGGCCAAAGACAGGGGGGATGGACTCACTGCCCGGATCTTCAACGTGCTGGACGCAGAGATTGTTGGCATATCACGCAAGGTACGCACACACACTGGCACAGTCCTGATCACACTGGGTCTCAAAGAGAAGTAGAACATTAGCATCCCCACATGCCCCTGGTATTCCATCTGGCACTGCATGTTCGGCTCCTCCAGCACTAGCGACTTCACCCACGACAAGAAGTCCCTGAGCTGACAGTGCTCTCCGCCCCCCTGGAGATCCACCAACTGACTCTGGTACTGCATGCTCAGCTCTTCATGAGCTGGTGGCTTCCCTCTCAGGAATCAAAGGCCACACTGCCACTCTCTCTATGGGCTCCGCCACTTGCTGACAAGACCAGATTCACTTGTCGGATCCCCAAGCCCAGCTCAAACACAGCCCCAGTCCCCCTCAGGAATTTTATACTAAAGCTCTACTTAAACCTAAAGCTCTATTTCTTAAAATCAAACATGGAACGAGACACATAACGAAGTTATCTGGCCAAACAAATCGAAACATCCTTTTGTCTGCACTAAACTGGACTCTGAAATTCATTTGCTGCTCACATCCATTTGCTCAAGTGTGGGCCTCGTGAATGCCAGTGCTAAATTCTGTCAACTCTCATTCTGTCAATGTAACACGCTGTTAAACTGTCGTAAGTGAGTGGACGTACAAAGGGCTAATAAAATGAAGCGAGAAAAACAGAAGCAAGGGATGTAGGAAATGGAATGTGAAAATTTAACCCAACGCATATTTTGGAATTGAAGTCTAAACCCAAAGTAGGCAGGGCTCCGTCAGGTTTGGTGAAGTACCATCGTACACGTTGTTGTCGATTTTTTAAGTTCAACTAAGTTACATCCTCTACAGAGGACAGACCTCTGCACATGATATTACACTATTACTGAGTTTAATATTTTTGGGAAATAAAAAAAATGTAAGCTTCCCTGTAGTCACCGGGTGACTAACTTTGTACATCCAGCTGTATTTTGAGTTCTACTGTGTGTGCATACAGAACTACATACACTGATCATACCAATCCTGCTCCCTGGTAAAGCAATAGATCAGAACTGTGTCCTTAAATGTTCCTCCTTTCATCCCCTAGGTGATCTACGAGGTAACTGTGGTAACTGGGGATGTCCAGCACGCCGGCACAGACACTCAGCTCTACGTCACTGTGTTTGGAGCCTACGGCACATCAGAGGAGGTCGCACTGCCTAAACTAGAAGACAGGTACACACTCGGTCACCTAGGCTTGCACTGACCTGACACCAGGTATCAGTTTTGGGCTGATATCCTCAAAAAGTGCTGAATGTGATGTGGGATCCATCCGGATACAGCGCACACTCTAACTGTGTGATGCCAAGCTGCTACCCGTGTAGCTATGTCTGTGGGGTATATCGAGAATCTTGTTGTCGTCAAGATTACTTTTTAAATCATCTTAAGAAAAAGGCTTCAGCTCATTTTAAAGCTTTGTCTGTTATAAAGGCCTGATTATTTTTCTTCTATTTTGTTTTTCCTGAATTAATTTTACATGATAATTTTTCAGTCTCTGTTTATCACTTATACTTAAACAGACTGGTTCTGTTACTGGGCCTTTAATAAGGGTATGTGCCAATGAATTCTCATTTCTGATTGGCTGTCCTGTGATCTGCCTCATTTAAAAGCAGCCCAAGTTGAAATGCTTCTGGTAACCCCAGTGTGAGTGGGCGGGGCTAAACTGCTGAAGGCTGAATAGGTGGTTGGTTTATGTGACATCACAGAAACAGTGCAGCGTAGCTACCGTTTATAGACCGTAAGGGCTGGAGAGTGAACAGTATGTTGAGTTTTTCATGATGTGGACTATATGAAGACCGAGTGTGGGCTGATACTCAAGGTCTCAGTATCTGTATCAGTAAAGAAAAGGCTGTATCAAACCATCTCTGCCTCACGCCTATGTATGAGGACTCTCAGACTCATCACCATTAAGACATGTGAGATTAGTTAGAGGGAAAGATGACTGACGTCTGAGCGGGTGTGTATGTGTTCAGGTTTGAGCGAGGGCAGAGTGACACGTTTAATCTGGAGATAGAGGACATCGCTCCACTCAGGAAAATGAGAGTCCGCATTGACGGGACTGGAAGTAGACCTGACTGGTTCCTGGAAAAGGTATGTGTGAGTCTTCTGTTTCTTCGCCGAGATGCAGCAATGCACGGCTTCTTTTCACCCTGAGAAGCTTCGTTATTACTCCTGTTATTACTGTAAGAACCGTATGTGATTACGTATTTAGTTAAAACTGTGATCCCAAAGTGAAATGAGGAGGTTAGAAAAAGTATTCATATTATAGATACTGATGATACAGTGATTATTTACATTTATGGCACTTAGCTGACGCGACTTACAAGGTTAATCATATTACAGGGAGGCCAGTGTAGGGTTGGGAGTCCTGCCCAAGGACTCTTATTGATGTAGTACAGCATAGTCACCCAGACCGGGAATCACACCCCAATTTTCCGCATGGGACCGTCGCTTCCTGGTGTTATCCGCTGCGCCACACCAACAATGATGTTCTATTATATTTAAACCTAAACCTAATAGAGATAGTAATAAACTAAATATAACAAATTATGTGTAACACATCCATAATCATATTTTATAAGTGTTACATCTGTCTGTCTATCTGTCTGCCTCTCCCTGTTCGTGTCTCACAACGCCCCCTCTGGTTACTTTGTTTTAGCACAGCTCTTCCTGCTTCCCCTAGCTCCGCCCACTCCCACACCTGAGACCTATCTGTTTCCCATTAGGCCGTGTATTTAGACCCCTTTGTTTGCCCTGTCTGTTTGTGAAGTCTCTGTGTTTTTCCACCCTGTGATGGTTCTGTGTTGTAGTTTTTCTCGTGTTAGTTCTGAGCGGTTATCCCTTTGTTAGACCTTGTTGTTTTCCTAGTGTAAGTCTTTACCTTGTTCTTGTTTTCATTGTTTGTAGTGTTCGTGTTAGTCTTCAGTGCCCTTGTTTTGTTCCTGGTTTTCTTTTGGATATGTCTTTACTCGTACCTTCCTGCGTGTTGACCCCTGTTACCCGGACTGAAGCAAATAAATCCACTTTGCACTTGCATCCCGCCTCAACCCAAACGTTACAATAAGGTACTTTCTATTGGGAGGCGTGTGTCAGAAACCATAACCCCTTGAGTTCAGTTTTTGACATGTGAAAATAATACCTACCTCTTTGTACCTGTTTAATATTGAAAAAATACATTATTACATACTTAAAACACCTAAAAAACTGAAACACTAAAACAATGTCTGGAAATGAGTAAAATAATTATTAAATGTGCCTACAATAATCTCACAATGAGTTTAAAGATACAACAACTAGGTATAACACATCTTACTTTCCAAGATACCATATCTGCAGTTTTGACCTGTAACATGATATTATCTAAAAGTTTCCACTGAATTTCCCTACATCTTCCGAGTGAAAAACAATACAAAAAACTCAGTATAAACATGTCAAGCCAAGTGGCTTTTATTGTCATCACAGCTCTGTACAAGTACACAGTGAAATGAAATTCCGTTTTTTCCAGAACAGTGGTGTCACATGGAACAAAACGAGAACAAAAAACAATACAGTACAGGACAGACTGCAGAACGTGCAACGTGTAAGACAATAAATACAATAAATAAGACTCAGCTCCGAGTAGAGGTATGAATGTAAGGTGCATAGATATTTAACATGCTGTGACGTATATACATCGCACATGAAACATGAACCACAGCACTGAGGTAGTAAAGTGTGGAATGTATAAAGAAGATGAATAGGATGCAGACAGATTTAAAATTCTAGGGGTCGTGGTTGTGGGGGGCTTTAGTTCAGTCACCCCAGTCTCTCCAAAGTCTTTGACTTGATCTTCACTTAATAAGGTGATCAAGGTGCATTAACCACAGCTCTGCTGTAGACCAGTCCTGTTTCCTCACAGATCTAGCCTATAACGAGTGCGTTTATGTTTGTAGGTTATTCTGCATAACCTGGAAACGGATGAGGAGGCTGCATTTACATATGAGGACTGGCTGTCCCGGACGTACGGAACCAAGCACACGCTTGTATGTGAGTTGCCTGCAGTCATTGATGAAGAAGAAATGGTGGAACTCACCATCTACACCATCTCAGTCAAAACCAGCGATGCCTCAGGTACACAACTCTACTTCCTGTAGCTGTCAGAGCAAATTCTCAACTCTCCAAAGTGGAAACTTCACAGGAGAATAAAAAACTTCTCTACTTTGTTTGGGTTAAAGCCAAACACTGTATTCTTTGTGGTCCGGTTTTGCTGTTTGGTGGTAAACAAGGAGCTGGTAATGGGAAACAGTGACAGTGCCGATTTGCTGCACAGCCTACTTTATACTAGGGGTGTCAATGTTAAATATCACTCTATATTATTAACGTCGTTAGTCGTTATTTTTTTAACGTCGTTAGTTTTACCCTTTTAAACCATCTGTAGCAATGCAGACTGAAGCCCAGCTACAGCTCTCAGTCAATTCCAGCTTTAAATGGCTTTTTGAAGTTGAAAAGCATTTGCAGTGGTTCTGTTTTAGGGGCGGGAACAGACGCTAACGTGTGGATGATTATTTTCGGGGAGAACGGAGACACTGGAACTCTTGCTCTTAAAGAGAGCACTAACACCAACAAGTTTGAGCGAAAGCAGACCGACACGTTCCGCTTTGCAGATGTCCTCAGCCTCGGAGAGCTCTCTAAAATACGTGTGTGGCACGACAACACAGGTAGGCCAGTCACCTTGAAATAAGAAAGAACAGCAGAGGAAAAGAGTAACATGCAGAGCGTAAGGTCACACTATGTGTCTGACCAGGTCCTGCTCCTGGATGGCATCTGGAGTATGTGGACGTGCATGATGACATCATGGGGAAGAAGTTCAGGTTCCAGTGTGACCGCTGGCTGGCCAAAAATGAGGATGACGGCCAGATCATGAGGGAGGTTGCCTGTGCCAACAACGACGTACTGGACTTTGATGAGAAAACCAGTGAGGAAACCACTAGCTTACGTATAAGTCCACAAACATGCACTGTATGTCCAGAGGGGCATTTAGGAGGAGTGTGTCCCCCTTTGTTGCAGCAACAGCCTCTACGACTCTTGTAAGGCTTTACACTAGATGTCGGGACACTGCTGTGAGTAGTTGTTAGGCATTCAGCATTCAAAAGGCCATTAGTGAAGTCAGGTACTGATGCTCGATGATCAGGTCTGGACTACCATTACTCATCCCTACCAAAGGTATTGCAATAAGCTTCATCACTCACCTGGTGCTAAGTGTAGTCTAGAGGAATGTACAGCCCCACAGCATTAGGCTGTGGAGTTTTATGCCCCTCTAGACCACACTTGGCTCAACATTCAGCATGGCAGGCTTAGGCTTATGTATGGTTGCTGCAGAGCATGCCACTCAGTTGGTCAATGCTTGTGTAAAGTGAGGGTGGAAAATCAGCTGAAGGCTTTACAACAGTAGAGGCATTTCTCTCTGACAAGTCTTAACCTTCTTGTTGATCACGTCTCAATACTTTCCCATCTGTCAGAGTATGAGGTCATCACAACGACTGCGGACACGGGCGATGCAGAGACGAAGGAGAATGGCTGGATCATTCTGGAGGGAAAGAAAGGAAGATCCAAAGAGTTGGTGATGGAGAACTCCACCAAGAAGAAACGATTCTTACGGTAGAAATATGCACTGGAATGTTTCCCAGCTCGTGAAAATAGTCTAGTAAAAAATAAATAAATATATATATATATATATATATATATATATATATATATATATATATATATACATATATATACAGGGGTTGGACAATGAAACTGAAACACCTGTCTTTTTAGTGTGGGAGGTTTAATGGCTAAATTGGACCAGCCTGGTGGCCAATCTTCATTAACTGCACATTGCACCAGTAAGAGCAGAGTGTGAAGGTTCAGTTAGCAGGTAAGAGCACAGTTCTGCTCAAAATACTGCAATGCACACAGCATTATGGGTGACATACCAGAGTTCAAAAGAGGACAGATTGTTGGTGCACGTCTTGCTGGCGCATCTGTGACCAAGACAGCAAGTCTTTGTGATGTATCAAGAGCCACGGTATCCAGGGTAATGTCAGCATACCACCAAGAAGGACGAACCACACCCTACAGGATTAACTGTGGACGCAAGAGGAAGCTGTCTGAAAGGGATGTTCGGGTGCTAACCCCGGGTTGTATACAAAAAACATAAAACCACGGCTGCCCAAATGACGCAGTATTGGCTGCAAAAGGAGGCCCTACACCATACTAATAAATGATTGTGGTCTAAAACCAGTTTCATTGTCCAACCAGTTTTGTTGTCATATATATATATATATATAAATGCTTGACACAACTGTGCATCTTATATTCAGTTAAATAGTTTTAATGTTAACATAAATCTTAAGTGATTTTAAAATGATCCAGTTGCTTTTGTGTGTTTGTAGTGGTGCCACAGACAGGTTTGAGTTTTCCTCCAAGAATCTGGGAGACATTGCCAGCATCTGCCTGGGCCACAGCCCCAAAGACGGCAAGAAGAACAAGACAGAAGCCTTCTGGAGAGTAGAGGAGGTTGTTGTCACCGAGAGGGAGCTTGGCAACAAGTGAGTGACCTCTGACCCCAACTCTGGCAGTTTTACCAAAACCAGTTTATATTAATGCCATTATATTAATAATACATACACCTAATGTTCGGCAAACAGAATTATTCGTCTGAAAATGGCAAGGAAATAAAACACATTAGATGTTCAGCGAATAAGTGAAAAGACGGAGTAGTTGATAGACCGTTTTTAAACAGAGCCGCTTTAGCCAGTAGACAGACCAGAACAGATTTCTCCAGCTCCAGATGTACACAGAGCAGAACATTTACACGTCAGACCAGAACAGAGTCGCTACAACCCAGAGGCAAAACCAGAACAGTCGTTCACTACAGCCAGTCAGACCAGAACAGAGCCGCTACAGCCAGTCAGACCAGAACAGAGCCGCTACAGTCAGACCAGAACAGAGTCGCTACAGTCAGACAGTCAGACCAGAACAGATTCTCTACAGCCAGACAGTCAGACCAGAACAGATTCTCTACAGTCAGACAGTCAGACCAGAACAGATTCTCTACAGTCAGACAGTCAGACCAGAACAGAGTCGCTACAGTCAGACCAGAACAGAGTCGCTACAGTCAGACAGTCAGACCAGAACAGTCAGACAGTCAGACCAGAACAGATTCTCTACAGTCAGACAGTCAGACCAGAACAGAGCCGCTACAGTCAGACAGTCAGACCAGAACAGAGTCGCTACAGTCAGACAGTCAGACCAGAACAGAGTCGCTACAGTCAGACCAGAACAGAGTCGCTACAGTCAGACCAGGACAGAGCCGCTACAGTCAGACAGTCAGACCAGAACAGATTCTCTACAGCCAGACAGTCAGACCAGAACAGAGTCGCTACAGTCAGACCAGAACAGAGCCGCTACAGTCAGACAGTCAGACCAGAACAGAGTCGCTACAGCCAGACAGTCAGACCAGAACAGATTCTCTACAGCCAGTCAGTCAGACCAGAACAGAGCCGCTACAGCCAGACCAGAACAGAGCCGCTACAGTCAGACAGTCAGACCAGAACAGAGCCGCTACAGTCAGACAGTCAGACCAGAACAGAGCCGCTACAGTCAGACCAGGACAGAGTCGCTACAGCCAGACAGTCAGACCAGAACAGAGTCGCTACAGTCAGACCCGAACAGAGTCGCTACAGCCAGACAGTCAGACCAGAACAGAGCCGCTACAGCCAGACAGTCAGACCAGAACAGAGTCGCTACAGTCAGACAGTCAGACCAGAACAGAGTCGCTACAGCCAGACAGTCAGACCAGAACAGAGTCGCTACAGCCAGACAGTCAGACCAGAACAGAGTCGCTACAGCCAGACAGTCAGACCAGAACAGTCGCTACAGCCAGACAGTCAGACCAGAACAGAGTCGCTACAGTCAGACCAGAACAGAGTCGCTACAGCCAGACAGTCAGACCAGAACAGAGTCGCTACAGTCAGACAGTCAGACCAGAACAGAGTCGCTACAGCCAGACAGTCAGACCAGAACAGAGTCGCTACAGCCAGACAGTCAGACCAGAACAGAGCCGCTACAGCCAGACAGTCAGACCAGAACAGAGTCGCTACAGCCAGACAGTCAGACCAGAACAGAGTCGCTACAGCCAGACAGTCAGACCAGAACAGAGTCGCTACAGCCAGACAGTCAGACCAGAACAGTCGCGACAGCCAGACAGTCAGACCAGAACAGAGTCGCTACAGTCAGACCAGAACAGAGTCGCTACAGCCAGACAGTCAGACCAGAACAGAGTTGCTACAGTCAGTCAGTCAGACCAGAACAGAGCCGCTACAGCCAGACAGTCAGACCAGAACAGAGTCGCTACAGTCAGACAGTCAGACCAGAACAGAGTCGCTACAGTCAGACCAGAACAGAGTCGCTACAGTCAGACCAGAACAGAGTCGCTACAGTCAGACCAGAACAGAGTCGCTACAGTCAGACCAGAACAGAGCCGCTACAGTCAGACCAGAACAGAGTCGCTACAGTCAGACCAGAACAGAGTCGCTACAGTCAGACCAGAACAGAGTCGCTACAGCCAGACAGTCAGACCAGAACAGAGCCGCTACAGTCAGTCAGTCAGACCAGAACAGAGCCGCTACAGTCAGACCAGAACAGAGTCGCTACAGCCAGACAGTCAGACCAGAACAGAGCCGCTACAGTCAGTCAGTCAGACCAGAACAGAGCCGCTACAGTCAGACCAGAACAGAGCCGCTACAGTCAGACCAGAACAGAGTCGCTACAGTCAGACCAGAACAGAGCCGCTACAGTCAGACCAGAACAGAGTCGCTACAGTCAGACCAGAACAGAGTCGCTACAGTCAGACCAGAACAGAGTCGCTACAGTCAGACCAGAACAGAGTCGCTACAGTCAGACCAGAACAGAGCCGCTACAGTCAGACCAGAACAGAGCCGCTACAGTCAGACCAGAACAGAGCCGCTACAGTCAGACCAGAACAGGGCCGCTACAGTCAGACCAGAACAGAGTCGCTACAGTCAGACCAGAACAGGGCCGCTACAGTCAGACCAGAACAGAGCCGCTACAGTCAGACCAGAACAGGGCCGCTACAGCCAGACAGTCAGCCCAGAACAGAGTCGCTACAGTCAGACCAGAACAGATTCTCTACAGCCAGACAGTCAGACCAGAACAGATTCTCTACAGCCAGACAGTCAGACCAGAACAGAGTCGCTACAGTCAGACAGTCAGACCAGAACAGAGTCGCTACAGTCAGACCAGAACAGAGCCGCTACAGTCAGACCAGCACAGAGCCGCTACAGCCAGTCAGTCAGACCAGAACAGAGCCGCTACAGCCAGCCAGCCAGTCAGTCAGACAGACAGCAGCTTCTCAGTGCGCGTGTGCAATCACTCTCTCTCACGCGCCATCCTCCTTACAGAAGCACAACCCCAATTTAGTAAGTGAGGCGCCCTCTGTGAGTGCAGACATGGCGGCTGGGGTGGTTTTATATCGCTAATATCTTGAAGTCATATTGTGATTTGTTGGTATGTCTGCTGGAATGTTACAGTGTTAAGTGTTCAGTAAATACTAAAACTGCAGTTAGGAATTGCATGTGGCTTATTTAATTTATGCAATGGTGAAAAAAGGGACAAAATGAATGAAAGACCATAAAAAATGCGTTCTGTATTTGTTTTTGTTTTGTTTCTTTAACAACTTTTACATTTTTTTTCTTTCAGTGCAATTGAAATGAATAAAATGGCTGGAAATGTTCCCAATCTTTACAGACATTTCCATTAATTTTGTTTAAATGGAAGTAAAATGATTCACAGCAAACTCATTCTGGACTGTAGAAGGCTAACATAACAGAGTAATGCTTCACACTCACTGACACCATGAACGTCTATAAAGTTATAAAGACCTACTGTACAACTCGTTGAAAAGCACCACAGCAGTCTTGAAATGTATTCTGCAGTTACTGGTAATGCAACTCGGATTTCCTCTCAAAAGCTCCAGAGTAATCCATTCAGAAGTGCCCTCTAATATCCGACCAGCCCAGAAGACTTTACTGGCAGTTCTCTAATTTTACATTAGAGAAACTCCACTGACTCAACTGGCTTGGCAAAGCCTCAGCCTGAACAGAGGATGCCTCAGCATGGGGGTAGCAAAGTCCAAACAGAAAAGTCTGTCCACTTGGCAACCAAGGCCTGAGTAGTTATTTCCAGCCATGTAAGACTAGGCTCCAAAATGAGGAGAGACATTTAAACCCCCATACTGAAACCCCCCACAGTAACATGTCAAAACCATGTTTAAAATCACTGGCAAAACCAAACTAACGTTGCCATAAACAGTTTGCCAACAAAACCTTTTTCCCCAGCCTGTCCTGGGTACCGCACATACGCATGGATGCATGGATCCTCCCACTGGAGGATTCGCCAGCAGTTTTTTATTGAGAGTGGGATCCTCAATTCCACAAAACAGTATGAATTTTTAATTCATAGGAGGCAGTATACAGCACAGTATCACATTCTGACCTACAGTGTAGTATACTAATACAGTCACATGACCAGTTACCTCACATTTACCTCAGAGCTGTTATTACTGTATCCACTGTTTAGAGCTAGCTGCTGCTAACGCTGCTCAGTTCACCTGAGATATGGTTAGCCTAGCTGTTAGCCACTCTCGGCTATTTCACTCTAAAACTGATCCTCTAAAGCGAGTTCATCTTTTATTAATCTTCAGACCTGTATATTTAACTTTCTGAGGCTCATTCTGATGAACACACCCCACTACAATCACTACACCCACATTTATACTCAGAGTGGGCTGTGTTTAGCTCCTCAGTGTTACCCGCCGCCATTTTCTCTGGCTGAAGCAGGCTGAGAGCTGGTGAGGCAGTGATGCATGATGGGATGCAGTGCACCATGAGATAGCTGCACCTGTATACTAGAAACTCTGACTGGAGTAGAACACCATCCGGGGATCTTCAGTGCACTACAGATCTTCAGTCAACTCACATACTACATACTACTTTTAGGCAGATTTAGTACGTGAGTAGTATGTAGTATGCAATTTCGAATACACGCTGAGTCTCTCTTACTGCAGGTCTGATGCTACCCTGCAACCTCCGTGTGTCCTGGAGCTAGTATCAGGATGCTACTATACGGATGTTTCACTATTGATTATAGGAGAAAGTATCTAATTTATGAATTATGTACAAAATTCACTTGCTCTTCATGCTGTGGAATGTTTTGGTCAGAAAAGTGTCCTATCCTTTATTCTCATCCTCTCTTTCTCTTTCCCCTTTAGGTATATCTTCCAATGCAACTCCCTCATCCCTCTCTCCTCCAAGCGAGACGACTTCCAAACCTTCGAATGCACCAAGTTCATTGAGAGTTTTGCCAGCAAAGCACGTAGCCTGGTGCCCGTGAAGTACGAAGTCATCGTCATCACAGGCGACGAGAAGGGTGCAGGGACAGACGCCAACGTATTCATCACTATCTTCGGCTCCAATGGTGACTCAGGCCGCCGCCAGCTCCGCCAGAAGTTCCGCAACTTGTTTGAGAGAGGTCGGACCGACCGATTCATTCTAGAGCTGCTGGACATGGGGGACTTGCTCCGGATCTGTGTGGAGCACGACAACTCCGGAATCAACCCTGGCTGGCTGCTGAGCCGCATTGAAGTGACCAACACGGCCAACGGAGTGACCACCATATTCCGGTGCGGGAAGTGGCTAGATACGAACAGAGCAGACGGGAGGATCAAGAGGGTGATTTACCCCAAATACTGAAGAACAAACTCAACAGCAGTTTTACTCTTATCAGGGTTCTCAGCACTCTCAAGACAGATGTGTTCTACACAGCAGCACACGTGCCCAGGTTTACTGAGCAAAAACCTGGTTTACCAACAGTTCAGTGGATATTCGTTTCAGAGCTGGTTTATGCTGGTCTAGTGCTGGCCTAGCTGGCCACCTAGCATGCTAGCATGCACCTAGTCATGCTAGTTGACCAGCATACCAGCTCCCAAAACTACTGGTGGCAGTAGTAGGGCTGGCTCAATACCACTTGTTCATATCTGATACCGAAACCTTGAGTATCTGGCAATGCTGATACCAATCTGCATTCTTAAAAAGTTGCTCCTAAAAAGCTGAGCTGTTAATAACAGTGTCTGGACGCATTTGCTTAACCAGCCATTTAAATAACATCCTGATCAAATTGTGAAAATCCCATTTTCTTTCAAACGCACAGCCCACAACATGACTCACATGAGTTACGCAACACTGATGTTGCTTTTATTTAAGCCTTTCCACACAGACGTTAATTCGTCTGTATTATCAAACGTTCAACCTGAACTTTAAAGTGAAAGCTGGAGAATAGATTTAGTTCAGCATTTACAGGACAAGCTAATGGATCATATGGGATCGTATCTTTTTGTACTGGTATCTGATCCAGTCATTTTGGCCAGTATCGGCTTAGTACCAATACTAAGCATCATACTGACACAGTAGTGATAGAGTTGAAGTTTAATAGAAGAGCCTCTTTGAGAGGTTGTACTAATACAGATGCAGCAGAGCTCATATTTGGATTCCTAAACAACCTTATAAATCAGAGGACCCAGAGAGGTTTTGGTGGTGGTGTGGGTGAACAGGAGTTCCTAATATAGGCATGACACGATTACAGAATGGCACTTTGGAGGTGTTTTCTTACCACCCAGAGAGAGGCTTGGTAAAAACCAAGCTCAGTTGGCTACAGTGATGAAGCCACTGACTGTGTCGACTACAGCAGAGTCTATTGAACGTTTAGCGCTGTGGTTTATATGCTGAAATTTAAATTCACATTCTTTAAATTAATGTTACACCTGATAGACCCACATTAAAAGAGCTGTGGTCTCATGTGGGGGTCTGCCAGTAAAACATCTGGCCTGACAGCTCTTTTTGACTCCTCCCCCAAGTGCAACCAGCCACCCTCAACACCATGGCAATGTCCAGATATGGATCCCGGGTGTAAACAGCCACCCACCTTATTTTCCCACATGATCATGTATTTCAAGGACACAGCTAGGAAATCCAGTTAGGGAAAACCGGTCGTCCACTTCCATGTTACCCTGTAATAAATGGTCTGTCAGCTTAAAATCAAGGAATCAAAAGAAGGGTCAAGTAAGTGCGCATACTTGTGCCTCTGAGGGGATTTCTGGAAGAACATGCGGTTTGCTGTGGTCACCAGCGAAGCTGAAAATACAGGAAGAACAGGAACGTCATGAGCATAAACTTCCCAGGAACATGATCACTGCGTGATAAAAATCCAACAATGAAGCATTTTATTTATTCCCACATTTCCATCATCTCCTATACCGCCTGTTTACCCTTCACTGGCTCCAATTCAAAGCACCAAGGTCTACTGGCAGACCCCCACATGAGACAGCGGCTCCTGCGATGCGGATCTATCATGGGATGCAGGACTAAGGTGGATGTATCTGGCTGCCCACTCGGATGTTAACACCACGAGTGAACAGGGGGCCAAAGTGTGCACCTTGTAACGCTAACACATCAGTCTTGAGAGTGAACCAGCCCTGAACGCTTAAGTGTTAGCCCTGCCAGATCTGACTCTAGCTAGCTAGCTAGCTAACGTGCTGTGGCTTGACTGCCTTGTGTTTGTACATCTAAGTGTACACCAAAGAACTTCCTCACCCTCGCCTAGGAGCGGCTTAGGTGACCAGAGTGCCCTCAGGGACTGACCTTGCGTCTCTTCACCGTGAGTATGACAGTTGGCCTTCTGTGTGTGTGGAACAGACTGAGAAAGTCTGGAAGCTTGTGAGACAAAGTGCCTTTAAGGACTGTGTATGAGAACATGCTTTTATAAATGTCTTTTTTAAAACATCACTTACGTTTTTACTTCTGTGTCCTCCTGTCCTTTCATAGCTCACAGTACTCATCCCAGCTACCGCTAAACAACACAGACCTTTACTGCGCGTTCAGTAATCCCCCACATGGTGCCTGAAGTCAGTCAGCCATGCTTGGTGTCTGAACCCTCCTTGCTTAATTTTGCACACGAGCTACAAAGCTGAGACAGCTTCTTAGCAGCTACACATCCTTTCAGACCCACAGCGTTGAGTTGTCTACTTATAGTGGAGGGATGGACAGAAACACCAGCAGATGTTTTCAGATCTGAAGCCGTGGTGTGGTGGTGGTGGTGATGGGACCTTCAGGTGGTTGTTAGGATCATAATCACTCGTTTTGGAAAGTCACTTAATTCCCGTTGACCTTTTCCTCCCCTATACAAGTCACCTACAGGGGTTGGACAATGAAACTGAAACACCTGGTTTTAGACCACAGTCATTTATTAGTATGGTGTAGGGCCTCCTTTTGCGGCCAATACAGCGTCAGTTGGTCTTGGGAATGACATATACTGCGTCCTGCACAGTGGTCAGAGGGAGTTTAGGCCATTCTTCTTGCAGGATAGTGGCCAGGTCACTACGTGATGCTGGTGGAGGTTCGTCCTTCTTGGTGGTATGCTGACATTACCCTGGATACCGTGGCTCTTGATACATCACAAAGACTTGCTGTCTTGGTCACAGATGCGCCAGCAAGACGTGCACCAACAGTTTGTCCTCTTTTGAACTCTGGTATGTCACCCATAATGCTGTGTGCATTGCAGTATTTTGAGCAGGACTGTGCTCTTACCTGCTAACTGAACCTTCACACTCTGCTCTTACTGGTGCAATGTGCAATTAATGAAGATTGGCCACCAGGCTGGTCCAATTTAGCCGTGAGACCTCCCACACTAAAATGACAGGTGTTTCAGTTTCATTGTCCAACCCCTGTATATAATATCCTCAAAAGCATCTCCCAAAAAACTACATTTCTGTTTATTTAACTTGATATTAAAATGGACAGAGGGTGGTCTCTGACTTTTGCACCAAACCGTGCAGAACGGCTGCTTTGTAGTTCCAGTGCAAAACCAAAAAAAGCAAACCCATCGAGCAACACGTTTAATTCATCATCTCACTTCTGAGATCTTCGTGAGATGAAGGTGTGGCTGAGAAGGAAAGATGATATTCTGTGCAGGTATGGAAGAAAAACGAGTGTAGACACACAAAGAACAGGCTGTTCTCCAGACATCAGCCCAGTGCTGCCTCTTAGTGGCTGTTCTGTTACTGTGCTCAAGTCTCAACAGCCTCCAGGAATCCACACTAGGAAAAAATGGTTCTCTGCTTACTTTATGAATGAATGAATGAATGAATAGCCATGAAGCAATTACACAAGTTGGCATTAACTCTTTAATACTACAAAGATCACAACGATAGAAAAAGAACTAGATGCGGTTTAGTGGAGCTAATCAGGAAATATGAACGTTAGTGATGCGTCTGTGTGAAAGGAAGAGAACGAGAGCCAAAGACAGAACACTTCATCCCAACAGGACAAACAGAACACCAGCTCCAGCTCCAGTACTGAACATCACCAGGGGGAGTTAATGGGTGGTCCGTCGCTTTTTCTGCTGTATGCGTTTTCACTCAGTCTGCTCCCTCGGTGGTGACGGAGGACACTGCGCTGACGTAATATGGTCCCTCTTCTAGGTAGGTTTTCAGCTTTAGGTAATTCTGAGCTCCGAAGATCTGTCGTGTGCTGGATGAGCTCAACAGCGCCCCCACCAGCTCAAACTTACAGTCCTTCGCCTCCTTCCCTTTCCCCACCGAGCGGTCCACCACCCACTCGGCAAAACCTGGCGTGGACATCATCAAGCGCTGGGCCCACCCCTGGCAAGCGATGGCCTGCAATTCAGAACAGCACACCGTTTATCGTTAGAGGATAAAAAATATAAACACCAGAAACAAGCTGAAGGAATAAAATCACCAGCACATATCGAGCAAAGCTTTTACAGTCCGGCGTAAATCAGCAGACCTGGACGTACACCTGGCCAAACGACGTCACCACCTGGATTTATAAAGTGAAATACCTCAGAGCTTTGATCAGATCAGAGCTAGTTATGCAACCGACATGCTTCAGCTGGCAACCATTATACCTTCAACTGATTCAGCACCTACTCACTTCTTAAACATCCGCATGGGAAGAGGTACGGAAAAGATGGCAGTAGGTTTAGTAAGGGTCAAATTATTCTTCTTATCCAGCAAAGAAAACAACTGAGGACATGCTGATATAACTGGAACTGTATCAAGAACTCTGAGCATTATTACAACCTGGAGGGAGAACCATTCCAGCTTCCTGGGAAGAAATAAAATCTGAAGAAGTGTGAGCAGTAAAATGCATGATGGATGTGGAATGATAAAGATTAAGTGTAGGACCTAATAGTGAAAGTGACCTCCGGTGCTGCTGTGGTGGCAGCCTTTCCAGTAGCTCCGTCTTCGCGGTACTGTTTCAGCGGATTTTCAATTTTATCCTGAGTTTTTTTTCTCTTTTATATATTTTTATCGCTAGTTTAGTGGTTATTTTGTGTGTCATCATGGGACCCGTTTCGGTGTGTGCAGGACTAACTGTGTTTACACAAGGGAAGAGCTGCTAGCACTCTGAACAAGGAGAAGGAGCTACAGTATAGGGGCTTCAGAGCTGGCGCTGAGCTACAGGTGAATGGAGAAACGCTGGAGGTATAAACCTATACGTCCCCCATCTATTCCTTTAGTGGTGATGGGGGATGTGAATAAAGTATGTATGTATCTATCTATAAACGATTTATAGTAGCTTGTGGATTCTGGCTGTACTCTCATATCCACTCAAGAACTCCAATGCATTACTACAACCTGGAGGGAGAACCGTTCTAACTTCCTGGGAAGAAATGCGGCCGGGAAATAAAATCTGAAGAAGTGTGAGCAGTAAAATGCATGATGGATGTGGAATGATAAAGATTAAGTGTAGGACCTAATAGTGAAAGTGACCTCGGGCGCTGCTGTGGTGGCAGCCTTTCCAGTAGCTCCGTGTTTTCTGTACTGCTTTAGTGGATTTTCCATTTTATCCTGAGTTTTTTTCTCTTTTATATATTTTAATCGCTAGTTAAGTGGTTATTTTGTGTGCCATCATGGGACCCGTTTCGGTGTGTGCAGGACTAACTGTGTTTACACAGAGGAAGAGCTGCTAGCGCTCTGAACAAAGGAGAAGGAGCTACAGTATAGGGGCTTCAGAGCTGGCGCTGAGCTACAGGTGAATGGAGAAACGCTGGAGGTATAAACCATCCTTCGGTGGTGACGGGGGATGTGAATTGCCAAGTTTCCTTCGGGATCAATAACGCATGTATGTATCTATCTATAAACGATTTACAGTAACTTGTGTATTCCGGCTGTACTCTCATATCCACTCAAGAACTCCAATGCATTACTACAACTTGGAGGAAGAACCATTCCAACTTCCTAGGAAGAAATGCGGCCGGGAAAAATTAAATCTGAAGAAGTGTGAGCAGTAAAATGAACGAGGGATGTGGAATGATAAAGATTAAGTGTAGGACCTAATAGTGAAAGTGACCAGTTGTCCTATGATCTATAATCGAAATGTAATGACAAAAGCAATCCCAGTTTTGAACATATCGTGCAGGCAACACTGCCGTGTTTCAGTTTTCCATTTAACGTACTGGGAAACAATAAAACATGACCACATTTTGGCCACATTTTAGATTTTACCCCCATTAAAAGGCTTTTTATCAGCAATAAAAACCAATAACTGTGCCATAGAGTGTTCAGACGTGAGCATGCATCGCTTAGAAAACCACCGAAACATGGAATTTAACCAGGAGCGCCCCGACATTCCCATACGACTGTATATTTGTGGTAAGAGATCATAACTAACCTTTCCTAGTCTGATTCTGGAGCAGTGGCCTCCTCCGAGACACTCAAGCTTACAAGCCTTAAAGGGATGACCTCATTGTGGCTGGCACCACTAGCTGTAAGTCACGGATGGTGCCGTCTGTCCAATCTGTCCGTAAGTCTTTACCGGGTCATTAAAAACCTCATTAGGGATCGAATATCCGGCAGGCAGGAAAACTTCACCGCTGACATGACGCCACCTCCGAGCTCCTCGTGTTAGACATCTGTAACTCTGTAATGAATGTGGCTGTAGGAGAGTGTTATGAGGAGCGCTGAGGTATGGAGCAGTGCCAGGTGACCACATCGAATTCAGGCTTTGGTAGGAACACAGCTGGAAAGGGCACAGCTGGTCATCTGGCCTTCTTCTAAAGACCTTCACGAGCTCATCGTGGCACTACCCTGTATATGAATATACTGTTTGACCTCCGGCGCCGCTGTGGTGGCAGCTTTTCCAGTAGCTCCGGCTTGTCGGTACTGCTTTAGCGGATTTTCTATTTTATCCTGAATTGTTTCTCTTTTATATATTTTTATCGCTAGTTTAGTGGTTATTTAGGATGTCATCATGGAACCCGTTCCCGTGCGTGCAGGACTAACTGCGTTTACACAAGGGAAGAGCTGCTAGCGCTCCGAACAAAGGGTCACGTGGGCAAAACTCACTTCACCTATCTCAGAGGAGCTGCGAAGGAGCTCCTCTGAGATAGGTGAAGTGAGTTTGGCCAATGTTTCCTTAGGGATCAGTACAGTATGTATGTATCTATCTGGTAACTTGTGATCTGGCTCGTACTCTCACATCCACACCAACACAGGAGGCACACAGAGTCTCTTACAGTGAATATGCGGAGTGCGCAGCAGTGGAGTTCCGGGAACGGCTGTGTGCTGATGTTTCTGATCATCTCCATCGGCTGAGAGCTCAGAGAGGAGAACCAGGACTCGGTCAGCAAGAGCAGGTCGTCCGTCTGCTGCTCCACCTGCGTACCACAGAGAGTAGCATGTTTTCAGAACCAGGAAAATCACTCCATCGGACCGAGACCAGTTCTTCATAGAGCTGCACAAAGTGACAATATTTATCATCACCATAAACTAAACAAAAATATCATGGGGAACATCAGAACTTCAAAATCAGCTCCTAACTTCCTACGCTCAACCCAACACTGAGAGGATAACTCGTCCTGCTGGACTGGATTTAGTGCGGCCGTGTGTGATCGTTTTTGATAGCGTCTTTTTGACACTCCTTTGTCTTGACAACTTATTAGATGTCTGGGAAAATTAATATCTTGACACATCTTGTATCCTATAAACCATCCCACAGTGTGGCAAGACTGGAATTTTAAAATTTAGAATCATTTGCCATTTAGTCGACGCATGCACTAGCGGGCTGGGATGGTTTTCTTATGATCAGGCATTCCTACCTGGAATACAAATAGGTCAGGGACACCCGGAGGGAACAGCTTAATGCTAATATATCTGCTACGGTTTGTTTAAAACACAAAGCGGAGTCTAATTTAGCTGGATGAACCTCATTTGACTTGTAGTATTACCTCTGAAGTGTAATCAGTGCAGCTTGGCATAACCCCAAACCTTGCTGGAGACACGGTGTTCTCGTCGATGAGGACAGACTGACAACTTTCACAGGCTGTACCATAATTCAAAACTACTGGGAACTGTCTGGGCCTCGAAATAATAGGTTGTACCTGATAATATTTGGGGAACACAGTCTGAGGAGGATATTTGCTGTAGGTGTTTGTGAGAAAATGGAGGGAAGTTACCCTCTACCAATCACACAGCTATAAGTAATAATACGTCTTTGTGTAAACTCAATTTACATACACATACAAGCTACATACACACTCACACACACGCTAACTCACAGGCAGGGTCAGCAGCTGAGCGATGGCCTCCAAACTCCTCACTCGGAGGTCAGTGGCTCCATCTCCTGCCAACTGACTCATTCGTTTCAGTGCCGTTTTGAACTGCTCACCTGCAAAACAAAAAGAGACTTTGTATACACATGTAGTAGCAAGGCTAAATGTCTGAGAGAGAGAGAGAGAGAGAGAGAGAGATACAGACAGAGAGAAAGATAGAGATACAGAGAAAGATTCAGAGAGATAGACATACAGAGAGAGTGGGAGAAACAGAGAGACAGAGATCGAGAAAGAGTGAGAGAAACAGAGAGATAGAGACAGATAGAGAGAGATAGAGACAGATACAGAGACAGAGAGATGGAGAGAGAGAGACAGAGAGATAGAGAGATTCAAGATTCAAGATTCAAAGCTTTGTCATATGCACAGTAAGGAAACTAGTTTCCCTGTACAATGAAATTCTTACTTTGCTGCCCACACTGGATGTCATAGAATAAAAAGTATAAATATAAATAGACAGATAACAAGGATCAAAAATTAAGCATGCAGAGAATATATAAATAAAATATAAAATATAAAATGTAAACAATTTAGAATTATACAGGCTATATACATTGTGCAGGTATGTGCTACATTAGTTACATTGTAACAGTCTGTAGTAAAGTGGTGTTTGTGCAAAATGAGCTGAAATATAACCATACAAGAACAGTTACATGTGCAAAACGATGTGTGCAGCTGTATGCAGACACAAACAGAGAGATAAGGAGAGAGAAAGAGAGAGAGAGAGAGAGAGATACAGAGAGAGATACAGAGAGAGAGACTTTAGCTTCACTGTTTAATCCTAGTTACACTTTTGAGAAGGTGGTTTAGATCATCTGGAGTTTAATGTAGGGAGCTAGTTACAATATTAACCACTACGGTAGTGCACTTCCTCACGACGCCGGCAGGCTGCACAGATGCAGCAGATCATGGCACTTAACCTGGTAAATTTAGTGACATAAGTCCTGTTATTTTAGACATGACCATCGAGGCTCTGAGTTAGAATCAGCTGAGGTAGTCAGACGCTTCCATCACGTCCTATACCTGCCTGTCAGTCAAGCAGCCGTCGTCTGACAGGGCTGTGGTTTGTTTAGGTCTCAGCACAGATCCTAACACATCCCATTCGATTAAAGTTCCCATATCCAACATTTCTCATATTAATTATTTCTGCACTTTTCTGTGTATACAGGATGTCTCTGAGACTTGAGGAAGTATCTTCACGAATGTAAATAATCGGTTCTGATTGGGTGCTGTGTATTTTGGCCCATCCAAAAAATAGACTCTTTATAACACAGACACACACACAGACACACACACCTGTTTTGTGCAGGACCTGCTTGCCCTCCACTGTGCTTCCCAGTAAACCAAGCGTATCCAAGGCAACAGGAGTCTGTGTTGGGTCAGGGTTCATAGCCATGGCGAACACTATGTTAAGGAATGCTGGGTAACTCTCACACACTTGCTGAGGGCTGTCCATTATCGCCAGATTCCCGAAAAACTTCACCAGACCTGAGTAAACACACAAAGAGCACACACGCACATAGGCACACACATAGACAGACACACACACGCACATAGACACACACATAGACAGACACACACACGCACATAGACACGCACATAGACACACACATAGACAGACACATAGACAGACACACACACAAAGAACAGACGCACACAGACACACACAGACACGCACACACACAGACACACACACACAGACAGACACAGACACACAGATAGACAGACACACACACAAAGACACACACACACACAGACAGACACACACAGACAGACACACACACAGACAGACACACACACAGACAGACACAGACAGACAGACACAGACAGACAGACACACACACAGACACGCACACACACACACAGACACAGACACACACACACAGACAGACACAGACACACAGATAGACAGACAGACACACACACACAGACACACACACACACAGACAGACACACACACACAGACAGACACACACAGACAGACACACACACACACACACACAGACACGCACACAGACACAGACAGACACGCACACATAGACAGACACAGACAGACAGACAGACAGACAGACAGACAGACACACACACACACACACACACACACACACAGACAGACAGACAGACAGACAGACACACACACACACACACACACACACACACACAGACACACACAGACACACACAGACACACACAGAGAGAAACACACAGAGAGAAACACACAGAGAGAAACACACAGAGAGAAACACACAGACACACACTTTAATAATTCTTAATCAACCTTTATCACACAGGAGTGTCAGGACCACACGGGGCCACAGACTGTAAACACATGCACAAATACAGATCACACTCTGACACACCTGGCAGGTAGAAGCTGGAGAAGGGGTCCGAGTCTGCTGCGATGATCATGTTGGATATTTTGTCCATAATGCCTTGCTGGGATAAGTACTGGCGGCCATGCTGGCTCTGAGCCAAACTGGTGACCATCTCTATAGCAGTCACTCTGAAAGAGATGCACCCTGAGTAACGTATTGCCATGGTCACACCAAAACCTCATACTGTTAAATATGAAGAGGGAAATAACGTTCTTACATGTACATTTGTGTAAAAAACAGAGAGATTTCCAACCTTGCTCTGCTATCTCTCTATCTATCTGTATGTATGTATGTATGTTCGTGAAGCTGTGTTACCTGACAAGCACATCTTCTCCGGTCAGTTCGTCCAGCAGCTGAGAGATGAAACTGCTGTTGGCGCAGTAACCCAGAGAGACAGGAGATACAGAGGACACCTCCACCACCAGCTACACACGATATCATTAGTCTATCATATATTTAGCACCATTACATCAACATTACATCAACAAACTGTGTCACTCATGCATGTACACACACAGAGCACAGGGTGAGCGGGATGACCGACACGCACCTCATACACTCTGTATCTGATAACATCACTGATGGCCATTACATCCTTCAGCTCTTTCAGCAAATCAGAGCGAAACAGAGCATCGAGTCCCGTTTTGGTGTTACTCAGCTTGCTGAGGGCAGCTATGGCCTGGGTGGGGGAAGAAAAAGACATCACTACTTCACCACCATGAACAATTTCATAAACTCCACACGTGTGGGCTCACTGGTGGTTCTGGATAGTAAATAAAATGGCTTTGTAGATTTGGTGAATCCAAACTTCCAGCTACCCTACCTCTTTAGCAATGCCTATACGCTCTGCTCCAATACACTGGATTACATCCCGCAGAATTTCCGGGCTATTCAGAACTTCTGTGATGCCCTCTGCATGGCTGACGACCCGACCGATCTACAACACACGAGAAACAGGCAGTCAACCAAACACACGACTGACTGTTTTAGTAAACGGAAGATGGACTCTGATGCTGACCTGAGTGAGAGCCAGTACTTTAACAGAGTCATCTGGATGGTGTAGTCCACTCTGCAGCTCTGCCTTGCAGTTCTGAGCCAAGTGGGTGGGATCCAGCACCTGCAAGACACGGCCCAGGATCTCCACGCACACTTCTATCTGCTCCCTGTAGACAGACAGATACAACGGTTCAACAACCAGGTACAGTCCGGTAGCAGTCAGTTATCACAACGGACCAGGGATGTTCTCTACCCCAGGTCCTTACTCATTTTCAAGCATAGCTGTTTTTGTCCACTGCCCTCCACAACTTCATACGAGGGTAACTTCCAATATGTGACTATTCACAAAAAAATAAAATAAAATAAAATAAAAAAAAAAAACAAATTGAATTGATGTGGATTGGTCTTTATTAGAGCTTTCCACAGCTGAGGCAGACCAAGTGTGAGTTTTCCTCTTATGTTGATTAAGCATGCTGATTATTATGCGACTATCATTTTTTTTATATAGACTATTCGTTCATGTGTGAGGTTATTCTACACGTACATGTTGTCCTGTATTAATTCACCGCTTCTCCCAAATCCTTCATGTCACTGGTGTGTAGTGCACCATGGTAGCATCTGCACAACCGGTATGATGTGCAATACGTCGATAAGACCATCCCGCTTCCCGGACCCCTATGATGCAACCCCTCTCCAACTCATCCATCTGCTCAAATTGCTGTGGCTCATCTTTCACTTGCGATAGATGCTACCAACATGCACACCTTATTTAACAGAGGCATGTTAAATCCCATATGATTTTTGATGGTGAAATTTTTTGATTATACATTCAAGGAAGTCAATTTAATTAAAACGCAGATTTCTGTCTCACTTTGGTACTTTCACTTTAAGCGGTTTTCTTACACAAAGAAGGCAGAAAAAAGGTAGTTCTTCAGTCTAATCTACACCATTTTCCCTATAATCCCATCATACTAAACAAATAATGATCATGATGTTTTTGAGCCAGAATCGATTCTTAAAAATAAATGACGATACCGGAAGTATCGATACTTCGGTATCGATTCGATCCGCCCACCTCTAACAGACAGTTTAGCTGACAACTGATAGTTTGACAAATAAGATGAAGCTAACGCTACTAAGTTCCATTTCCGGAGTTTTACTTTCACTAAAAGTTCCTAGGACTTCGTAGTTCATATAAAGAATTGAATTTTGCTTCCTACATGTTTTGAAAGCTGTTAGCCACAGTACAGTGCAGATGTAGCTGTTGTGGTTGTTGACTCGTCACACTCCGAATAACCTACTTGTCGTTGGTGTTCAGCAGGGAGAAAATGACCCCCAGCTGGGCGGCGGACAGGCTCTCCCTCAGTCCGCTCAGGGGAGTCGCAGTCACAGCCGTCCTGAGGCTCCTCAGCTCCTCTATCGGATCCTCTGACTCGGCGATTTCGGCCAGCAGCCTCTCGATGGCCGCCGCCATGATGATTCACTGTTTGAACTGCGTTACCGCCGCGGGTGAAAGAGTCTTACTGCGCGTCATTGATGCGCTGCGTTTACGCAGCCCGGCGGAGAAAACTCCCACAGCGTGTGCAGTGCCGCACTGCGTTTCCGCAACAGATGGGGAAGAACAGTAAGCGTGTGTTATGTGTATATAATGAACCATTTTGATGCCTCATCAGAGAGCCCACATATATTTATTAATAACGAAATTTCATTCGTCATGTTTTTATTATTAAAACGAGAAAAAGTGGCAACCCTAACTGGCAGTCCACCCTAGAAACAATTGATTATTGTCCTGCATACAAAATCTAACTAGTTTTTAATCTCCTAAAATAAATTTTAAATGTGTACAGCCTTCAGTTTTCAGAAAATAGACTAAGACAAACATTACAACAACAAAAACAACAACACAGGGGCTAGGCATGGTCTGAAATGAAATTATTTATTTGAAAATGTAGTTTCTGACACTAAAATCAATTTGCTAAGATAATTTACAGGATAATGGAAGTAAGAAATGAAGGAGAAATGAGTAAATTTCACTCTTCCTTGGAAAACGAGTAATAAAAAGTGGGGTCAATTGTGCTGTTAGAGGGCCAACAGCTGCTGCCCTCTTGCTATCAGGGAAGCTAATGCTAGCGAGTGTGTAATGTTGACGGTCACCATACAAACAGCTGAACTTTCCTAAAGGCTCAGATACTAGGTTAGCTTTTAGATCATGATGTATGAAAGGAAGATTACAGCCAGAGGTAGGACAGCTAGCTAGCTAGCCTCCTTCTAGCACCCACAAGGAGAAGCAAATACACCGGTCAGCCATGACACTAACACCACCTCCTTATATCTACATTCATTTTTCCACTGACCACATAGGGGCACTCTGTACTTCTACAGTTGAAGACTTTAGTTCATCTGATTCTCTGCATACTTTGCCAGCCCCCTGTTATCCTGCTGATAAGCGGTCAGGACCACCACAGAGCAGGTGTTTTTATTGGGTGGTGGATCATTCTCTGCCTTGCAGTGTCAGTGATGGGTTGTGTTAATGTGTGTTGGTCTGGTACGAGTGTATCAGATATATGTTGCGTCTTGAATACTTTGAGGGAAGAAGCTTTAATACACCAGTTTTGACATTTTTAAAAATAATATTTGCTTCTGTTTTATTTAGAGAGCGTTATTAAATCTCTCCATCCGTGGCAACAGGATGCTGGCGTAAAGGTGTGAAACCCCAGGGACAGGACAGGGGGACCCAAGGTACGCAGGAGTCTTCTAACTAGACCAACACAAGCACGACGTTGAAACAGGTGAGCTTTCTCTGTGTGTAGGGCTTACTATTAGAGAGCCAGTCATTCGCCAGTGAGCAAGTGATCTTGGGCAACCCACTGTGATCTCCAGCCACAGATTTATTTGGATAATGTAGGCTATGAATGAATGATGTAGGCTAGCTTTGTCAAGCTCTTTATGTGGTTGAATTTAAATTTCAGTAATCGAGTAGTTTATTTTCATAGAGTTTAATTTTTAATGTGACATTAAAGAGACCAGAGACAATTTAAGAGACCACCTCTATATGATCAGTGTCTCTAGGTGTACAGGTTCTGGGTTTGTGTTGGACCAGAATCCCTCAGTTCTGTTTGATTCTCTACACTACTGGAACCATGTCTCCCAAACTCCAGATCAGATATTGTATTAGATCTGTTTATTTAGAAAATCACTAATGACCTCCAGAAGCCTGTTTTTAGAACCATGCTCGCTGTGTGTCTCACCCCAGCCACCGCTCGCCAGTCTCTCTGTAGGTCACCTGAGGTCATCTTACGGTGGGTAAGGGACATTGGAATGAGGTGGCGCTCATCACGGTCAGTAGAGAGTGGGTTTGACCCTCTGCCAGTCTGTAGCTGTGTTGTCCTGTGTGTTTGCTCCTTGACCTTGTTCTTATGAACCAGACGCTCACTGTATCTGCCAGTAAAGCTAGAACCCAACCTTCGGTTCCTCACTAAAAACCTGCTGTACATGTGGAGATGCTGATTAGAGAAGGAACTGGAGTGGGCTCTGATATATTTCCAGAGCTGTAGAAGAGATGTGCTTATGCATATGTGCTTCCAGTAGGGGGCACTGCTGCACAAGAACCTGACTTTTCCCGTCTGACTGTTCAGAGCTCCTGTCCAGGTGAGATTTTGCAGCTCTCCCAACTTTGTCTAGTGTTGCAGCCTGCCCTTATGTTTGAATAGGCAGAGAGACATTTTTTTTGGATTTGTATTTTTGTGCAGATGCAAACACTCACATTACCTCACATGAACTCCCATTAAAGCAGACCCTGCTGCACCATTGCAGCCCCTATAAGTAATGCGTTCCAATGAGTGTTTGCAAACGTGACAAAACTAAGTACATTTAATATTTAATTAATTATTATATATTATTTATTAAAGGCATCAAAAAGTATCATATAAGATTCGGAATCAGAGTCAGGGTATCAGTGACGTGTTACGTCAAATGACGTTGGCAAGATAGCGTACGTAGTACGTCCAAGGTTGTGTGGATACTATGTACTCACATACTGAAGGAGCCTACTGCTTTACCGATCGAGCAGTGCACACTGGGTTCAATCTAGTATGTACTAAGTTGGCAATTTCAGATGCAGCCAAAAGGTCTCTCCTGCTACGTAAGGATCAAGACAGAACACCACAACCGAATGCCTGTGTCCTTCAGCGTTTGTCTCTTTGTTTGTCGCTGCTTCCATAAATCTACAGTAACTCAAGCTCCTCTGAAACGTACAGATGCTCAGTGGAAATGCGCCCTACGCTCCGATTAGTCAACCCTGGAGATTGTTAATGGAAATGGTGGATGCAGTGTCCTCCAGACCAAAGGGGGTCCCAAAATCCAGCAGCTCCAGTGGCATGTGGTGGGGGTGGAACATGTACATCTGTAAGAGCACCAATAACGTAAAAGACATATACTTATACAACATATACCATGTTGGAGCGACATGTGCTGGCTTCTAGACAGGTTTTCAGGGACGTTCATGTTTATTTCAGTGACTTGCCACATTCTGCACATGTTACGGTGGCATGGGCGCATAATCAGAGAGTACAGGTTCTGGAACGGCCAGGCTCCAGTCCAGACAGGTCTCTCATTAAAAATATGGGAGATTATAAAGCCGAAAATACGAAGTGCCTGTGCAGCTGATGTTTATTAAGTGTTGGTAAGAGGCACAGGTGACTGAACACAGTGTAACTCTTCTTGGAGACATGTTGCAGGCGTCACTTTTGGATATCGTCACTGTCCAAAGAAAAACATGTATCTCCATTTTTGTTGATTTTTACTTTTATGTCTCATTGGATCACATGGGCTGCTGTTTACACTGGCTATGAATTTCATGAAGAATGGCCTGACAGAAATGGCCCAAAACTGCTTAGAAAGACGTCTGGTTCCATTGACTTCCATTCAAATTAATTGAGGTTTTTGGCCTCTCCTGTAAAGTTGCCATTTTGGAGATACCTGTTTTTCTTTGGACAGCGACGGTATATAGCTTTAAATTTTTTTTTTACTTTTATATTTTTAACTTTTATATTTAGGCTTTTAAATTTAATACAGATCAGACAGAATATAATAGAATGGGATTTTCTTTCATTAGTATTTCACATACATCTGATATTGTTATATTTCGACTACGATTTCTTGTATCTTGTACTACAATAATAACTTCACAGGAAGTAACGTTTTCCTATATAATGACTTTCCTTACATTTAAGTCAATGTAACCAGAATTTTTGGGCCATGCATCATGAAATTTACCCACAATGTAAACAACAACAGGCCCTTTTTTATCAACAGTAATTAAGATTAATGATTTACATATGTCCAAATGCTGTTTATATCCTCCTGGATTGGATCCAATCGTACAGTCAGCTGATTCCCAATGATATACTGATGTTTTCCATCAGGTGCTTTTCCTGCGCATGCACGCCTGATTCAGCTATTCAGGAAGCCTCTGCCGAGCTGACAGGTGGGTCAGATCCGCACCAAACCGTGCAGTACCATGACTCTACAGGACTAATGAAGAATGCTGGTGGGCATCCGTATGTACTGTACACAGACCCTCAGCTGACTGCTGAATTCTAATCTCTGCTATGTGCTGGCACACGGCCGGAACTGCTGTGGATTGCTGTGTGATTATTCCAGATTTTCTGGGTTAGTAACTCCATTGAGTCGAAGAAACACAGCTGCCCCGTCAGTATGCCATCTGCCAGGTCAGAAAAAACTTCAGTCTGTATTCACCACACCTGGAGTCTCCAGAGCCAGACAGCACACTGTGTTGAGTAGGGCTGCTTAGTCAACAGGATGTGTGAAAAATGCTGATGTGGATTTTTATTGTTGATTAAAAGACACTAATTAATAATTAATAACATTCACACAGTTAGCTAATGGGCCTGTCTGTAGCTACATAGTAAAGGGTAATCCAACATTTCTGCATAGTCAAATAAAAATACACACACACAAAGTACAACCCCAGTTCCAAAAAAGTTGGGTTGCGGTGTAAAATGTAAATAAATGTAAATAAAAACAGAATAATTTGCAAATCTCATAGAGCCATACTGTGGTCACGGTAGAACATAGATAGATTGATAATAGACTAATAAAAACAGCCAGAGGAGCAATTAGCAACTTAGTCACATGACTGGGTTTAAAAAGAGTATGTTCGAGAAGCGGAGTCTGTAAAAATGATGAAAAAAATGATTCAAATGATCAACGAGAGAGAGAGAGAGAGAGAGAGAGAGAGAGAGGGGGAGAGAGAGAGTGAGGGGGGGAGAGAGAGAGAGAGAGAGAGAGGGGGAGAGAGAGAGTGAGGGGGAGAGAGAGAGAGAGAGAGAGAGAGACGGAGAGAGAGAGAGGGGGAGAGAGACAGAGAGAGAGGGGGAGAGAGAGAGAGAGAGAGAGAGAGAGACGGAGAGAGAGAGAGGGGGAGAGAGACAGAGAGAGAGGGGGAGAGAGACAGAGACGGAGAGAGAGAGTGAGTGAGAGAGAGAGAGATATTAGGAGGACTGAGAGGTAGGCATTGCAGCTTTATTGCCATTATACCTGTATGGGGTTGTACAGTAGGCTGCCTCTCTCTCCAGTGGAGCTACATGAATATCTATTTTTTGAGAAATTATAAATACTCTCACTTTTAACATCTGATATGTGTTCTACATTCTACTGTGGATAAAATACAGATCAATTATCTTATATATAGTGTACAGTGCAAATAGACGAATAAACAATATGTGCTAAGTGTGTAAGAGCCGTATCTGCATGTCAGAATGTGAACACTAGACCTGAGGTGCAGTTCAGTGCAGCATACGCAGGAGAAATACAGCTTAGTGTTAGTGTACATGTCGGACAATACGGTGTGTTGAGGTAGCCAGGTGTGCAGTTAAGTATGTGGTTGTAGACAGTATGACATATATAAAGTGTACAGCCCAGGGAGGAGAATAGCAGCTCAGTATTCAGGTGAACAGCTAAACAGCTTACTGTGCAGTGTGTAGATAAATAAAAGAAGTACAAATAAAATAAAATACAATATTTTCACAAAATTATAAATAGTCTCACTTTAAACATCTGATAGGTGTTCTACGTTCTATTGTGGATGAGATTTGCACATCATTACATTTTGTTTTGTTTATATTTAATAAAAACACATGTAGCTTTACTGTTGTCTTCTATAGTAAATGGTTGGTGTGGCTCAGCGGTTGACACCACTACCCATCAGAGAGCTACCACCCCATGAGGGAGCCGGGGGTCCAAATCCTAGTCTAGGTAGCAGGTGCTGAGCTACACTAATAAGAGTCCAGTTCTGACTTATTAAGCAGCCCTAAACCTTATGGAGGTATGTGGGCTCGTTGTTGTGTGAAGCCCGAAGGTCGTATATTGACATCTATTCTATAGGTCACGTGCAGCTACTGAAGAGAGGCCAGCCCTGGTGTAACATGCTCCCTGTACTTTTGTCCTAGTGAGAAGACACGCTGCAGTCAGGCCACATCTACCTGACTCGGACAGGTGAACAGGGCAGTCCAACCAGGAGGAGACAAAAGCATGAATGGGTTCATTAATGTCCACAAAGGGCAGGACGTTTCTAACCCTGCCCGAAGAGTTGAAGGTAGCAGGGTTGAAGAGGCTACGTGACGTGAGCTGTGAAATTGTGGTGAGGTTCTAAAGTTACACCCGGATTTCTGACACACAGCCTAGAGATTTATACACACACATATAAAGCAAAAAGAGCACTACCTGGCAACCCCAGCCCAGCGCTCATACCTATAGAGAAGAGAAGGTCATAAGTGCAACACAAGTACATACACATATACACCTCTACTAGAGCTCACCCACTTCAGTGCGTTACGAAAAGATGGGTCTCCAGTCTGCATTTGAAGACCGCGAAAGACTCGGCTGTTCGGACAGCCAGTGGGAGTTCATTCCACCATCTGGGAGCCAGGACAGAGATAAGTCTGGACGCTTGTCTCCCATGCGTCCTCAGTGATGGCGGGTCGAGTCGAGCTGTACTTGAAGCTGGAAGGGCTCAAGGTACAGATTGACTCTTCACCATTGCCATCAGGAGGGAGGCGCTGGTCCATTCTTGGCTTTGTAGGTGTCAGAGTTTTAAATCTGATGTGGGCAGCAACAGGAAGCCAGTGAAGGGAGTGCAGCAGTGGAGTGACGTGGGTGAACTTCGGGAGGTTGAAGATGAGTCGAACTGCTGCGTTCTGGACCAGTTGCAGGGGCCTGATAGACCCTTGTGGCACCCCACTGGTACGAGTCACTGGAGCAGACATCCTCTCACCAACCGACACTGCAATCCATTCGATAGGCGCGTATTCATAAACCTCTTACATAATAACTTACTGTAAGGGAGCTCCTAAGGGCAGACGTCTGGTTCCATTCACCGCCACTGTGAGCAGTTCTGACCCTATAGAACAGAGCATTTCACACCGAACTCGGAATAACTTAGTTTACACATTTACCATATAACTGTGCAGAAATTATGATTTTCCTTTAAACTGAAGTACCTTAATTCTATTGATTATATTACCGATATATTTCTTATATACGGCTTTAACTTGTACTGATTTAATTTCCATCTCTGAATTAATTACATTAAAGCCCACATTGTTCTGAGCCAAGGCCGTAGAAATGTATCAAAGACCCAGGGGGCCAAATCTACTGGAGCAGAACTTCATATGAAATTTCTAAGAAATGTAACGTAAAGACAGCGTTGTTCGCTGAATTAGCCCTTAACGTTAGTGATAGTTGACGTTAGAGATAGTTTACGTTAACGTTAGTAATTGTTGATGTTGATGAAATTTTCGGAACTTCGTAAGACTTTCAATTTTTTAGTTTTCTCATTAACTTTTATTGGTAACATTAATTATCCACTAACTAACGTGAGATACATATCATCATATTTATTATTATATGATAGTTGATGTTAACATTAGTGATAGGTGACAATAATGTTATTGATAGTTTACTTTAACGTTAGTGATAGTTGATGTTAACCTTATTGATAGTTTTACGTTAACGTTAGTGATAGTTGATATTAACGTTAGTGATAGTTTACGTTAACGTTGGTGATAATTGAGGTTAATGTTAGTGATAGTTGATGATAACGTTAGTGATAGTAAACGTTAACATTAGTGATAGTTGATGTTAGTGATGGTTGATGTTAACGTTAGTGATAGTTGATGTTAACGTTAGTGATAGTAAACGTTAACATTAGTGATAGTTGATGTTAATGTTAGTCGATGTTAATGTTAGTGATGGTTGACTTTAACGTTAGTGATAGTTTACGTTAACGTTAGTGATATCTTCATTCACTTACTGATAAAATTTTCGGAACTTCGTAAGACTTTCAATTTTTTAGTTTTCTCATTAACTTTTAGTTGGTAACACTAATTGTCCACTAACTAACATAAGATACATATTATCATTAACATGAAGTAACACATTAGCAGCGGTTACATACTTAACTAGCGTTAAGTAAACATATTACAACTACATGTTTACATGTTAAGTAATCACATAACAGTTGTTACGTAACATTAGTGAACCATTGTTAATGTTAGTCAACATTAGTGTCAAAGTCTTTATCTTTATCTTGTCCATAGAACTCCTGTCTGTTCAGTGCCAGTCTGTAGGACCTCTGATACAAAGGGGCTGTGTTTAAGAGGGGTCATGAATGAATCATGTCAGTGGTACGTGCACTCACAGACATGTTCGCGTTAGCTTGTGTGTGTGTGTGTGTGTTTGAGGGCTGTGTGATATATGCTGGTTTTAGAGCCGCCAACGTCAATGCTGCTTTTAGTTCTCTTTAATTTCAGCCTGACACACCCTAACCCTAAACACACACACACACACGCACGTGCACACTCCAACGCACATTTAGACCATATTACCTCCTTATATACTCAGTCTTAGCCCTTTGTAGAGTCTATAATCGAGAGAGGGAGGGGTAGGGAGAGAGAGAGAGAGAGAGAGGGAGAGAGGGAGAGAGGGAGGGAGAGAGGGAGAAGAAGTAGAAAGTGAGAGGATGACCAAGGATATGGGGAACCTGTGTGACTGCTTCAGACTGTAGGTGTATGTGTGCACAAATGGGTGTATCCTGTTCATAATGAATGCTTCAGTCAGGAGCAACACCCCCTCCCCGCGTACACACAGACACACGCGCACACACACACACATACAGACACACTCAAACACGCACACACACACACATACACACATACACACATATACACACATATACACACACATACACACGCGCACACACACACATATACACACACACACACACACACACACACACAGACACAAACACAGAGACACTCAAACACACACACACACACACATATACACACGCGCACACACACACACACACACACACACACACACACACACACACCTATAGATCAAACCAAAAGACGCATTCATCTGTGTATGTCTGTGTATGTTGGTGTATGTGTGTATGTATGTGTGTGTGTGTGTCTGTGTTTGTGTTTATGTGTGTGTCTGAGTGTGTATGGGGGTGTGGATGTGTGCGTGTCTGTATGTGTGTGTATATGTCTGTGTCTCTGTCCATGTATGTGTGTATATGCCAGTGTGTGTGTGTGTGTGTGTGTGTGTGTGTTTGTGTATGTGTGTATATGTCAGTGTGTGTGTGTGTGTGTGTGTGGATAGCAGAGGATGGAAGAGGCTAAAATCACAGAGTAAACTGATAAAGGTTCCTTTTTGAACTGGCGATTTCTGGTTGGTTCTTTATGTCAGTAATATTTCAGTCAATATCGGAGAATCTCTAACACACACATGCGCGTGCAGGGCATCGTAAGTCTCAAGTGATGTGTGTTTGTTTTAGTACGGTGTGTGTCACAGAGTCTTCAATAGCCGCCCTGTTCCTCCTGAGTAAACTGAAGCACATACCACACACACACACACACACACACACACACACACACACACACACACAAACTCTGCAGCACTACAGACACTATAACTTCAGTCCAACAGTGCTCATTTAGTGCTTAAAAATAAACCTTTATATTGATGGACATGTTTATTCAGCGCTGCACAGTAACTGTGATATAATCATGCAGATTCGCTCACATGTAAAAGTGCTGAAATTTCATGTTTAGCCAAGTAAAAATAACTAAGACGTCTGTTACAGGCATATGGCTAATTGTATTCCATTTGTTGTCTGTTATTAGAGCAAAACCTCATCATAACTTGTGCAGGCCATGCTGATGAACAATAACTGTGTATCTATTTGTAACAAACTTAAAGAACGCCCCATATGTATTAGGATATTAGGATATCCTTAAAGCCCAGTATTAATTACAGTTATATACATAAATATTTACATTTCACACATACTGTTAGGTCTGTTTGACCCAGCATTGAGAATCAAGGCTACAAAGGGTCAAAATAATAATAATAACAATAATAATAATGATAATAATAATAATAACTATTAATATTAATTAACAATAACTATTATTATTATTATTATCATCAAAATATTATTAATAATACTTAAAAATAATAATAAGCAGACTGCAATGTGATTGCCTTATTTCTCCCATAGCTAAGAAAAATATAGTAAGTTATCGTAAATATAGTGTTGCTTTATATGATACTTGTAGTTTATTTAATGTAATTAGAATTGATAGGACGTATTTGATGCGGAACAGAAAAGATTTAGTTTTGTATTATATGGCATCCGTCCCATGAGAGAAAAAAATGTGCAAAAAGACAAAAACAATATATAAATAAATTTGTAATATATTACAGAAATGTACATAAAATAGTTTAAAAGTTGATATATATAAATGTTAATATATATATATATATATATATATATATATATATATATATTATATATATTATATATATATATATCTAGTTATATATATATATATAAATTGTTAATATTATATATATACATATATATATATATATATAGTATATATATTATATGATATGGTCATTTCATTAGTTTTTTTGTCCCCCAACTACTTTCAGATTATTTCCAGATGGGTTAAACATGCTCGGGTCATTTCGATCCTCCAGAAGAGTTATTGCCTGTTCCCTTACAGACTGAACATTACAGGGAGGCGTTTTAAAAACTAATTTTCCATTTTCTCTAGTTTTTAACAAGCATTCAGGCGCAACAATGCAGTTTCCTGTCCAGATAAGTGTCCTGAACAATGTACAACACAGGCCCTGTGATGATTTATAGAAGATAGCAGAGTGAAAGCTGGTGGAGGTGTGTACTTAGATGTGTAAATTTAACGTGTGTAATTTCACCTTGTAATTTGCAGCTATTTTGCTACTAGCTTTATTAGTGGAACCCTAGCCGGGCAGCCACTTTGGAGAGCATCTGCTTGTTACGGTGAGGAAAACCACACACAGGTGGTTTTAATATAATACCAATGTCCGGGACATGGAGTAGACTCGTACCGCCACTGAGTATAACCCAGTATGAAAAAGTCGGATCTTTCTGGGAGATTCAGATTCCTGCATAAGAAAGGAGAAGGTCAAAGAGAAACAGTTGATGATGGTAAAATAGCGCATAAAGAATAGAATAGATGAATTTAATTTAATAGATTAATATATTAAAAATAAATAGTTTTTAAATATGTTTAGGCCACAACTGTATCACAAACCTATCATAAAACAATGTGTCATGTGACAAGGCAGCGTATTCGATAAACACTGAAAAGGGAATATCATTCTGTGATGGATAATGAATGTTAAGTTTCTCATGGAATGTTAGCCACATTTCACACCCTGTTTAAATCTCAACCAATTTTTCCTAGAGTTTCCTATAAAAAACTGAAAAATTATATTGTTGGAACTTTTGATTCTTATTTTTGTTTCTTATATCATGTTTTCTGTTTGATTAAAAATATTTAATAACTTTACCTAATGATCATTTTTATGTTTTAATG
>JAMWET010001978.1:535000-576217 GCA_024036415.1 Prochilodus magdalenae | reverse complement strand
GTGATTGGACTGTCATCACTAACCTGTCTAGAGCTCCACCCGCCAATGCGTAAGCCCAGTTTTCGGAAGCTACCCCCCCCCTCCCAAAACTTCGGGCTAGTATAAACAAAAGCATTGGTGCCTGGAAGCGAGACGCAGGTCAACTCGACAGGCTAGCGAGTCTGAAAGGAGGTGTAGCTGTTCAAGCAAGCTCCTCACAGAGAAAAGGAGGACACCACATCCAAGAAAGAAATGCGGCGTTAATGTTCTCAGAACAATGGATAGGGTGTTTCCGACACCACCCCAGAGTCCAGGACGACGGCCCTCAACGCTGTTTTATGGACTGATGAGGGTTATCTCCCGAAATGGATGTGTTAGAGCTGTCAAGAAGCTACTCAGAAAGAGGTCCTACCATTACCATTATGGGAGATCGATTACTTTCCTTCAGTAGCGATGCTGAGACAAACGGCAAAAACCTGGTTGGTCTAGCCGCTCACTGGTAGGCACTGTGGTTCCAATCTACTTCAACCTCAACCAAGAACCCCTTTCACAATACAAAACAGAACCAGAAAAAAAAACACCCAAAAAAGAGGCATTCCCTGGCCACGGGGGGCTAGATTACAAGATGAGTAGCCTATTGAAGAGCTTGCTCGCTAAACTGAGGTCCTGCAAGCACATTAAACACCCCACTTTGCATCGGGCAATGCTCCAAGATATAACATTTATAGAAGTGGAGGATCAAACTGTTCAACACGCCCTAACGATCCGTCTTACCAGCCCCAGCGTCCACCAACCTTCCCTCCCCTCCTGTTTCCTGGCTCCCGCCACCATCCTTAAGCCCTGTTCGGTGACACTGGTTTCTTGGTGCGGATTAAGAAGCAAGCACCAGTGCCACCAGCACGTGTTTTTGGTCATGCCATACCCTAAATCCGATCCGCCAACAAACACAGCGGCGGACCAAGAGCGGCGTCAGAATCGCGTTGTAAGCAAAAGCGTTAGTGCGCCAATGGAGATTTCAACCCGGCGCCGCTTCAGTCGTAGTTTGTGTTATCACTATTGTCGCGATGGAATGCATTTTGTGACCTAAATACCATAATTGTCCTCCAAACTTAGATTAGCAAAATAGCCCACTGCGCCGTGTAAGAACGGCATCAAAGGAATTCAAGCGCTCTTTTGTTCGGTGAGGGTCCTGCTAGCTGGACATGAGCATTAGGTGCTAATTCAGCCTGGCACTTTTTCCTGGGAGCTTTCTCACACCACTTTTCATTCAATCCGCAAGGAGCTGTGAGGAAGGTAGGAAGCAGCCACAGGAACGAGAAAGGTGCAGAAAGTCTCCCGTAAGATAAAACGACAGGGTGGGATCCCTCGCCGACAAACAACCCAGAGCTGGTTTCAAACCGTCTTCTGCGTTGGGTTCAGACGGTGAGGCCCGGCGCAAGGGCGAGTTAAGACTCGACAGCCAGGGCCGTATTAAAAGTAGGATTTTCATTACCAGGTCTGAAACACTGGCTTCAGTTCCTACGTTTCTCGTGCCGCATGCCCGGTCGGTACCAGCTCCTGGCTACCTTTCGCTGCGAATTCTCTGGGACATCTGCACAGCCGCCTAAGCTCTCCTTTGAAGGGACAGGAAAACTCGTTTCTCAGCAATCCAACCCCGCCACCTAAACCGGCCACCTCTGTCCGTTAATTATCCTGGACTGAAATTCAAGCCCGCTATTAAAGAAACTCAAAATCACTCCTTCTCGGTAAGTCCTGAGTCATCTAGGGTTACGCTGCATTGTTCTGGGACTTTTCAATGGATTTGCACCCTTCACCCGAGTCCTGGTCACAGCAGCTGCTTTGGAGAAGCACTCTACAGTCAACACACGCGGTTCACTCTTCACCCACCAGCATTTAAACCATTCTCTTAAATATGAAGGTGCCAAAGAGGGTTCTCTAAAGGGTTCTCTAAAGGGTTCCCTAAAGAAGCTTGGTTCAGCTCTCGGTGGGTTCTGGCCAAAGGCTGATGGTGTCCAAGTCAAATCTGCAAAATCAGCAGAACAAAATGTATATATATATATATATATATATATATATATATATATATATATATAATATATGTATTTATATGAAAAAAAATAAAATAAATATATATATATATATATATATATATATTTGTATATATATATATATATATAAATAGAGAAAAAAAAATATATATATATATATATATATATATATATATATATATATATATATATATATATGTATATATATGAAAAAAAAAAAAAAAAATATATATATATATATATATATATATATATATATATATATATATATATATATATATATATATATATACACACATTTTTTTAACAGTTTTTAAACTTCAATGAATCCTCAAAACTCTACGCCATTAAATTTCTCCTGTCTACGTGAAGCAGCACCAATCATCCACCTTACACCTTCCAGAGTTCTCCTGCAGTGCTCGCATGTGAACTGCGGTGACCACGGTTTGTCCCGTCCCCCAACAGGTATGCTGAAGTCTGCTTTGCAAGCCTCGCACATCTCAGCAGATGCCTTCACCGCAATGCTTTCTCACTCTGGTCTCGATAAATTCACCACAGACGGAGCAGAACGTGTTGGCCGGATGCACCTGCCCTCAAAGATTCCCTGTAGCTCTGTACCCAATGTCCGCTCACTCGGCTGGAGCATCAACCGAAACACCTGTATTTCTACTGCTATGGACACTACTGGACAGGCCCAGAGAGTCCCAGAGAGTTTTAAGAGAGGTCTGGAGAGTTCTGACAGTTGCAGAAGCTACTTGAAGTCTACTCACTCTCTGGACATTTTAGATTTTAGGCCTTTAGGAATTAGGAAAACACACTTAGCCCCCGCAACAAGTCTATTCTATATGTTTCTATTCTGAACTGGAAACAGCAAAATGTATAAAATGTAAAATTATACAAATAATAACAGAATGTGAGACGTGCGAGAGCGAAGGCAGACGTACAAATAACCTGCCTGCTATGAGAAGCACCTCAATGAGAGGCACATAACCAGACCGGTGTCCTGGTGTGGATGAGATCTTGGGATGGCCGGGTTATTTAACATTTGGAACAAGCGGTTTCCATAACAGAAATATTCCATGAGGAGGGGAGGTGTAGTTCTCAGGACAGCCGCCCTCAGCAAAGGTCCAGCTTACAGAGCAACAGGAACTACTGAGAACCAATTCACTACAAAGTGCTCAATGCTAAACCACCCCAACTATTTAGGGAGTGTGCTGCAGGCCTGAAAAGCAGGAAGTAGATGGAATAAACGGAGGAAGTAATTGGAGGAAGTATATGGAGGAAGTAGATGGAGAAGGTAGATGGAGGAAGTAGATGCAAGGAGTAAATGGAGGAAATAAATGGAGGAAGTAAAAGTAGGAAGTAAATGCAGGGAGTAAATGGAAGAAGTAGATGGAGGAAGTAAATGGAGGAGGTAGATGGAGAAACTAAATGGAGGAAATAAATGCAGGAAGTAAACAGAAGAAGTAGATGGAGGAAGTAGATGGAGGACATATATGACAGAAGTATTTGGAGGAAGTAGATAGAGAAAGTATATGGAGGAAGTATATGGAAAAGAGATATGGAGGACGTATGGGAGGAAGTAGAGGAAGAGTTGGAAAGTAGATGAAGGAAGTAAAATGGAGGAAGTAGATGCAGGGAAGTAGAATGGAGGAAAGTAAGATGTGGATTGGTGATAGGAAGGAGAGTTAGATGGATGATGTAGAAGGAAGATGTAGATGGAGGAAGTAGATGGAGAAAGTAAATGGAGGACATAAATGGAGGAAGTAGATGGAGGAAGTAAATGGAGGAAGTAGATGGAGGAAGTAGATGGAGGAAGTAAATGGAGGAAGTAAATGGAGGAAGTAGATGCAGGAAACCATGCTGTCCCATTTTGGGGTTGTCTGATCCAGCCAAGATCAAAGGTGGACCAGATGAGACAAATCTACAGTAGTGTCTCTCTAACCAACCCAGAAAGATATGACACCATCAGTGAACAGACCCCCTGAACCTGTGAGAGGGTGGGCCCTAATAATAACGGACAGTTCTCCCTCTCCTGTATTTAGTTCTCTCCGCACACGCATGTGAGTGTGCATGTTCGCTCAGGTAGCTGTAGGTGGGTAACACAATAGCACAGCAGTCTGTTGCAGTGTTGAGTACGCTGAGCTCCTGTCTAGCTTTTATCTTAATGAGCAGGTAATGAAAACCAGGCTTACCCAAGGCACCTAAACTGACCACTGAGCACCGCACCTCTGCACCGCTGTGTTACTGAGCGTGTTGGGTTATTTTACACTCTGTGTGGACGCCTGGGAGAAACTCAGTGTTTGGGTGTCTCAGTGTACTGTGGGGGTCTTGGTAGTGCTGGGGGGGGGTGTGGGTTCAGAAAGGACAGTGTGTATAAGCATTCTCCTGACCAATCACAAGACTGCCATCTCAGGCCCCGCCCACAGAGAACAGTTTCAGAGACTAAAGCTAACCAGCACAGCCAACAGCTAGCAAGCTAGACCTCCCGCCTGTAGCTGCTGGTCACCTCTTCACCTCTTCATCCCCTCATCATCTCTTCATCCCTTATTAACACACCATCACTGTTCCATAATGTTGTTCATATCCTTTATCTAAACACAGCCAACATGGTCCTTAATTTATTCATTCCTTTCTCTAGAACATCCTTGCATTCTTCTTTCATCTTAACTCATTCCTGTTATCCATCAAAGTATTGACTCGTTATCCATCCCAACATTTGTCCTTCATTCTTTCATCCATCACCAACACTGTTCCTTTATCCGCTCATTCTTTTATCCATCACCAACACTGTTCCTTCATCCATCCATTCCTTTATCAACACACCAACATTGTTCTTTCATCTGCTCATTCCTTTATCCATCAACAATATTGCTCCTTCACCTGTTCACTCCTTCATCTGTCACCAACATTGTTTCTTCATCCTTTCATTTTTTTATCCATTACCAACACTGTTCCTTCATCCATCCATTCCTTTCTCTATACATCAACATTGCTCTTTCATCCGCTCATTCTTTCACCCATCACCAACATTGCTCCTTCACCTGTTCATTCCTTTATCACTACACCAACACCGTTCCTTCATCCATTTATTTCTTTATCCATACATCAACACTGTTCCTTCATCCGCTCACTCCTTCATCCATCACCAACATTGTTCCTTCATCCTTTCATTCTTTTATCCATCACCAACATTTTTGTACCTTCACTGTGCTTCACACTCATTCTTTTATCCCATCACCAACACCCCCCCCCCCAAAGAAAATAGTTCCATTCACCTGTTCACTCTTTCATTTATCACCAACACTGTTCCTTTCATACCGCTCATCTCCTTCCATGACATCCATTTCTTTCCTTCTAATCCGCCACTGCCTAACAGTGTCTCCTTGTCACCTCCTTCATCTCCTTCATTCATCATCACTACACCAACATTGTTCCTTCATTCACTCATTCTTTTATCCATCACCTACACTGTTCCTTCACCCGTTCACTCTTTCATTTATCACCAACACTGTTCCTTCATCCATCCATTTCTTTATCCATCACCAACATTGTTCCTTCACCTGTACACTCCTTCATCCGTCACAACATAGTTCCTTCATCAGTTCATTCTTCATCCACTCATTCAAACGATTATCTGAATCCCCAAATTAGGAATGAATATCTACCCAATAAACGAATACGTCCAGCCCTTCTTTTTTTTTTTGTGGTCAGCTCCCATTCAGAAAAACTAAATAACAGCTTTCCAGTGTTTAAGGAAAACGCCTTCAAGTACTGTGACAATATTTCTGCCATATCCCCCTCCTCTCCCCCGCCCCCACCCCCCGGTGAAAAAGAGAAAATTCATGCATACAAATCACGCTGTGTCCAGGCTGGATGACCACGAGGCCTAGCACGTCTGAACAGGGCCGATACTCCGCAGAGTGCATGAATATTAACAAGCGCTTGTTTATGGGGGAAAAGAGGCAGAATAAAAAATGAATATTCATCACTTCATTTTGGCAGCCTGTCCTGCGAACGCTAAAGTAGCAGAGCGCTAAATGCTAATGCATGTTAAACATGCGACGAGCGGGTTGTAAAAGCAACAGGAACGCAGCTCCGGATGACAGCGCTGCTAAGTCGCAACAGACACTCGAAGCCACAAGCATCCTGATTGATGGCCGTGTGTGTGAATCTAGCCCGCAGACGTGGGTCTGGGGTTAATTGGGCGGAAAACACAATGCTAATCTAATGTTTATGAGGTCACCACCGGGGTCTGACAACCTAAGAGTGACACACAGGAGCAAGATGAGACGGGATTGGTTACATCAGGCACTCTTAAGCCTGCCCGCCTAGGAATACAGAGGGTTTCCGGATGGAGGTCTATAGCATCTCGCTTTTAAGCTGCGAAAACGTGTTTACACTAGCGCTTGATCCGGCTCAGGCGCCGCAGCTTCAAAGGCCAGCGCCTGAGAGGAGCTGTGTGGACACGTGGGGAGCTGAGCTGCATTAGGGGTGCAGTTGCAATCCCTCCCACTTGATCAGAGGAATCCACTCACATGGATCAACTTTACATGAAGGGTTTCAAGTAGCGGTAGGGCGGGCTTAGAGGTCGCCTCACGGTGCCAAAGCCGGCCATATCACTCAATTCCACTGACTGCTGGGAATTTCTCCGATGTGCTGTTGGAATCAGGTTGCACTGTGTGTTAATGTAATGATATACGGAAGTGATTCCAGGATTAGACTGATGGGAGACGTTTATTGGGGAACGCTGTATCATTGAACGTAGCTCTAGTACCCCGTTGGGCTACCTCTAGCTTGGGCATGGAGGCATACAGGTTCCGCATGGCATCCTGTGGGGCACAGGTACCCGCTGATGTTGCAGACGGGCCTGCAGATACTCGTAGGCTGCCGAAGCTGGCATCCTAACTTGTCCCATAAACGCTCAATTGGTGATGAATCTGGTGACCCGGCAGGCCAAGGAGGTGTTGGAATCTAGCGGAGACATTCCCGGGAAACCCTTGCCCTGTGTGGGCGAGCACTATCCTGCTGACTAATGCCACTTGGAAGCCCTGCCATAGGAGACAACACATGTGGCCGGAGGATGTCCTGCACATATCGCTGGGCTGCTAGCGTCCTTCGTACCACTGCTAGGGGTGACCGATTGTCCCGGCCCTTACCACGAGGCATCCACACTCAAACCCGACTCATCAGATCCCAAACAGAACCTGGATTTGTCGTTAAGGAGGATACAGCTCCAGTCCATACCAGTCCAGGCTTCTTGTTCTCGACACCACTGCAAACGAAGGCGACGGTGGCTGGCTGTCATGGCAGGACATGTAATGGGCGCAGTGGCCCCAAATGTCCTTCTGCTAAGTGCCTGGAAACGGTCCGAGCAGAGACAGGGGCGTGTGATGAAGGTGTGGCTGGAAGGTGGACAGGAAAACTGTGGGAGCTGCTCGTGCTAGTCAGCCGATCAAACAGTCCTCTCTACCGGTGGTCTGTCGGGGCAGTTCGGAGCCTGTGCACTGCGTGTGCGTGCCCTTGCACAGTGCTGCTGCCTTCAGATGTTCTTACTGGAGGAGACAGAACCACAATGCTCCTGGTTCTCTGTATAAACTCTCTGAGTCAGTTCGACGCTGATTCATTCCAACAAAGTGCTGCCAAAAAGTAGCACATGACGAGCTCGCTGCTAGCTTCCACGCTGCCAAAAAGCGCACCCCAAAAGGAGCAACACGTGCCGTGGCTGGGCGCCTCTCCTTCTACGGTTATCGCCGTTATCCGCGTCTGAGACAACACGGAGGTGCATCAGACAGATGTTCGGCCAGCGCCGCAGTGACAGTTTTTACAAGCAGCTCGATGCATGGAAGTGACTGCGGCTCCCATCGGTGACGATATCCGACACACGTACACCCGCTTCCCCAGCAGCCCCGCTGAAGAGCACAGCGCTGTTTACCAGCAGCAGGGGTCACATTGGGGTCACTGTGCCACTGGGCCCTCTATATGAGGGGCCATGTCTGTAAGCGCTGGAGGAGAATGAGAGAGCAGAGGGGGACCATCAGACAACTGCACTGCTCTGGCAGATCCACACGATCCACACTCTGATGTGCTCAGATCAGGTGTAGGAGGACAGCAGTGATGCGCCTTCCACAACCTCCATGCCTCACATATGACGACTACTAGGTGTATCAGCTGCATCCATGTAACCCATTACTCTGGTCAGTGCAGTCCTGGCCTGATCAGATATCAGGGGTCCTCACAAACATGAACAGAAGAGGAGGGGACGAGGGGAAAAATGTCAAGGCAAGTCAATGTAACGAGGCAATTTCGAGGCAGCGTTGGAACATCAAGGTCCCTTCACCACGTAATGACCACAATGACCCTTGCTAAGATCAAATCACACAGAAAATTCCAAATCCCAATAAACTGGAGACCAGGGCGAACTTCATGTGAGACCTTATGGTGGTTGCTATAGCCCAATAGATAGCACAGCTTCCCTCCATGCTAGAGAACAGGGTTCGAGTCCCTGCTCAGGCATCCACACCTCACTTTACCAGCGTGACTCCTAACACTACATACTACAATAGACTGCCGAAAGTATTACATCGTCGCTGTCCAAAGAATGGCAACTTTACAGGAGAGGCCAAAAACCTCATTTCTTTTGAATGGAAGTCAATGGAACCAGACGTCTTTCCAAGCAGTTTCGGGACATTTCTGTTGGTCCATTCCTTATAAAATTTCCACACAGTGTAAAGAGCAGCTCACGTGATCCAATGGGGCATAAAAGTAAAAATCAACAAAAATGGAGATACGTTTTTCGTTGGACAGCGACGATATATAATAAGTTTTTCAATAACAGGTGTATAAAACCAATCACCTAGGCATGCAGACTGCTCCTGACATCTGTTTCAGACATCTGTGAAAGAACCGCTCCCTCTCAGGAGCTCACTGAACTCCAGCGTGGGACCGTGATTACTAAGCAAGGCCCATAAAGACATGGATGAGCGAGTCTGGTGTGGAGGAACTGGACTGGCCTGCACAGAGTCCTGACCTCAACCCGATATGCACAGCCTGTTTGGTTGTGCTCTAATGAAATTGAGATTGCGTGGGGTTCCCTGTGACTGCAGTGCGCTCTGATACCCCTCTGGTCTCCTTAGCGTCCTGGCACGTCCGGAATGCTCGGTGTCTAGCTGGTGATGTGGAATAAGGGGCGCACTCCGGTAATTGTTCGAATCCCCTGGTAAGGGGTCTCTCTCTGCGTAGCTCAGCTGTCAACAGTTAGGCCTGGTGTCTGTGCGCTGGTAGAACACTTGCGCGTATGTTTTCTTAGGCTCAAACTTTCCCAGATGACAAACCTCAGGCAGTTGACCGGTACTCTCTGTTGGTGAAAGGTGCGCTTTCGCGCCGCTAGACGCTTAGGTGTGAAGCATGTTTGAGTATCGGCAGGGGCGGTGGCGGACGAGTGGGGTGTATAGCATGTAAAGGGTGGCCGACATCAGATTAAACCCTATGGGCTTTTAAGAAATAAGGGAGACGTCACTCAAGCGAAGCTAATATATCGTGAAAGGCAGAGAGCCGAACATTCGAATCTATACACTTTGAGATCTTCACTAGTACGGTGTATGTGTAAACGAAAGCTGGACTACTGATCCATAAAAACAAAACAATAAGATGAAGGAAGTTAATAATGGTCTTTCGGCTAATGATTGTGTATCGGTAAGATAATAAGTTAATTTGGAATAATATTTTAATAAATCATATGATTGGTGATTCTATTTAGTGCTTTACAACCATGGAGTAGCCCACGTTACTATAAGCACTTCACAGCACCTAATTTAATACACTGGGGGAAAAATAGCATTAAAAAGATGAATATAGTGGTGGATGTTATGGCAAATATATTATTTTCAACAGAAACTGCACGGCACGTCATAGGGGAGTTGTTTTGTTTTGGACAATGAAACTGAAACATCTTGTCGATTTTAGTGTGTGGAGGTCCTCATGGCTCAAAACTGGACCAGCCTGGTGTGGCCAATCTTCATTAACTGCAACAATTGCACAGTAAGTTGAGAGCACAGAGTGTGAAGGTTTCAGTTGAGGCAGTGTGGGTAAGGAGCACCAGTTTCTGCTCAAAAGTACTGAACTGTGCCACACAAACATTATGAGGTGACATACCAGACTTCAAAAGAGACCGACTGTTGGTGCACGTCCTTGCTGGAGCATCTGTGACCAAGGACAGCAAGTCTTGTGATGTTCAAGAGCCACGGTATCCAGAGGTAATGCAGAATGCTACACACACCAAGACGGACGAAACCTCCACAGCATCAGTAGGGACCTGGCCACTGATCCGGCAAGAAGAATGGCTTAACGCCCTCTTGTGACCACTGTGCAGGACGCAGTATATGTCATTCCCAAGACCAACTGACGCTGTATGGCCGCAAAGGGGCCCTTACACCGATACTGAATCAAAGTGACGATGTGCTTTTTACTGATAGAGCTAAAACCAGGTTTGTTCCGTCTTCACTGTCTCAACCACTGTATGCCCTTCCTGAGTCACGATATATGAAATCGCCCATTAACCATTTACATAATTCACGCAGTGAAACTGTTGCTCTCAGAATGACAACCGTGAGTGCTTTCGAAACCTTTGGTGGCACAACGGCTAACAGCACTGGGGAGACTGGGGTTTGTGATTTCCCAGTTTAGTGTTGACTGTGTACCTGTTTGCCACCTACTGTGTCTTGGGTAAGACTGCGGCTAAGGCACACCTAACGCGGGGTGCCCGGCACTACCTGATGATACGAGTTAACCTGTGGGCTCAGTGGCTGATCTGCGATGTAAGAGCGTGCAGGCTAAATGTCATGAAAGGCTCTTGGATCAACAGTGCTAAAATGGTGCTCCATGTGACCTAGGACTCTCATCTCAAAAAAAAAAGGAAAAAAAGAAGAGCCGCCCTATTGACACGTCTTGATTCTGTAACAGCTGGCTTGATGTATAAAAAATAGAACGCTCTACAAGTATGTACACGTCTGAGTGAGCTTGTGCAGTCCGATCTCGCGTCTCCAGAACAAGTGACTGTCTCTTTGTAAAGGACGAGTGCTTGTCATTTGGAGGCATATTGTAATGGCTTCCAACAGTCCCTCGGCAGGACCCTTTCCCACATGCCCTGAGAAAGGCTTCTGGGTAAGGAGGAGGCAGAAACCTCCACTTTCTCCAAAGAATAAAGCAGCACTAAATATTCAGAGCAAGGGTTCTGATAGACCCAACACCTAGCTTCATTTTACATGCTCTCCAAAAGGATCAAGTGTTATGCTAAGTAGCTCTTGACTGCGGCCTGCAGCAGCTGGTGAGGTGCTTGTGTGTGTGTGTGTGCGCGTGCGCGTGTGTGTGTGTGTGTGTGTGTGTGTGTGTGTGATCTGCACGCTTTGGGTCCCTGGTCACGGACACACAACCGCGAGAGGGTACGGAAGGAGGAGCTGTACCTAGGTTTATTACTTACCCAGAGAGGCAGGAGAGGGCTCAACAGCACCACATGCACAATACAGGTTTGGGGATCTGATGAAAACAACTGCCTGAAAGCGAGTCCTGAGTGGAATAAAAGATCACGAGGACATTAACATCTGGGTCTCCTTACATATTCAAGGTGGTAGTAACTTCAGCGGTCCTGTAGTAGGAATGCGCTAGTTATGAGGGTATTCTGTTGTAGGTCGGTATATATGACCTTGGGTAGATGTGCTGAAGTGACGGGGTCTGATCCTTCTACCAAATCAGAATTGGGAAGAGGTCTGCTACTCAGTGCAGGATTAATGTCTCTTCGCGAGGTAGGATAATGGCTCCAGAGAGATGTAATGATGGTTAAAAAGGAGGGACTGCATCGTGGGCGTGGCCAAAGACCATATTGTGAAGGAATAGTGAAGCACGAAATGATAAGCGTGTGCGAATGGAAGCGTGTACGGGTCGATACGGCGGGTTACTCAGTACCGTGGTAGAAGTGGCTAGACGAGCTCAATAGTACAGTGCTACTAGGGAATTCTGCCTCTGGAACGTGTGCCAGGGGAAGGCAATTCCACCAACTCATCATGGCACAACTGACAAATTCTCCAAAGCCAGTGTGTCTGAACACTGATGTGGCTACATCCAGAAACTTGTCCAGTACATGCCCAATCCAGTCACAGACTGGATCCTCATGGTCAGATACATCACCTCTATATAAGATACTTTCACTTTTGTTTAGTTACAGTGATGGTGAAACCTACTGGCTCCTACCTCAGTAATGAAACCAGGTGACAGGACCCAGAGGTCACGAGGAGGTGTATAACTCTGGTACAGATGTCTATGTTTTGTGTGTGATGGTGATGTAAATAGGTAGGACTGTGGTATAGGGACTGAGTCTGTTCTACCAGTTCCAGTCATTAGGAGTAACGACGAACTCAATGTACACCCACCATGAATGCATATCAAAAATGCTTTTAGACCAAAATCTAATATCAGCAGCTTCATTTCACCGGCGTAGTGACCAGTTCAAAAGTTGATTGAGACGAAGCTCCTTAAGAACTCCATGAGAAGATGGGTACTTACGTTATCTTAAGCGATATCTGTACTGTTGTTTAGACGAGTGAAAGGTAGAATGAGTTGGAGACAGCACGAATACTATCTACATGTTTAGAATACACAGCAGTCACTTCGGAATATACACAGTCCCCTAAAAACCTCTTATTACAGGGAGGATGAGTAGCAGCTTCCTTACCCTGCAGTGGAGCTGCATTAGAGAAATGAGTTTATTACTATAAGTACAAGGTTCTCTTGGATGCAGATTCTATTGGCTTCCGGAATACTGCATCATGAAGGTGATTCATGTCTAAGAGCCTGATAAATAGGAGTGAGAGTCGTAACTAGAGGCTTTTAACCCCCCCCCAAACGCTACATGTTTCTGCATGTCAGAAGTCAAAGGAGTCAAAGTTTTGTATCGACACTAATAAATAATAAACTACTTATAGCTAGCACGGTGAGATAGGTAGGTAAAAATGTATATTCATACTGTGGTACATGTCACTGTAGGAGGGAGATTGTTGAGGTGAGATCTGATCAGGATATGACTGGGTGTCAGACTCTATCAGGTGGCTTGGAGCTGTCAGTGTTACGAGCTAGCGTACAGTGTTAGAGTCATCTGAGTTACTACATCCATTTAGAGGGGTGTGTCTATACTTTTGACTGGTAGTGCAGTCACTTTTTGTGAGTGAGTTCTACAGGCGTTGCACTCTTTGGACCGTCTGGTTCCAACTCTAACTGTCCTGTAATGACCTTTGGTAGCTTCAGAATTATGCGGATAGATGTGGATTTTGGAAAATATAATTTTTTGGTTTTGTTTTGTTGTTACTTGAATTTATTTATTGGGTGGAGTGGACGTTTCCTGAAAAAAATGTATCTGGAATCGATTTTTGCGCTTCAAGGATAAAGTATAGGGCTTACTATGTGAGTGTAGATTTAAAATTGTAGTCCTCGATCATGAGGAACGATCTCACGGCTGCAAATGTCCGAAGCATCCAGCAGAGCGCATGCACAAGCGCCTAGCAGCGCATTTGTGTATTTTTCGTCCCTCTATGCGTCGCGTGAAACTGTTCGGATACTAAGTAATTATACTCTCAGTAGTATGTCAGACTCTAATTCCGACTCCTGGTGCTGGTGTTCTGAGAACCAGGCCACTGGCTGCCAGAGCGGATGACAAATATGCCGCACGTTGGTACAGGAGGATTACAGTCATACGAATCGCTCCGCAGGAGGCAGAGCAGCCTGCAATTACCGAGCGGCGGCGCCTTTGATTTAAAGGAAACTTTCAGAAACTGACTAAAATGGGTGCGAATAAATCACGCCCCATTAGAGAGTTGCACAACAGGCCGATGCCGAACAGTCTGTAAAAGAAACCCCCCCCCACCACACCACTCGCCCAAGCTCCATGCACCCTGACGAACTTCTCGCAAACCCAGCCCACTCCGTCGCGCTCGCACCGACCGGCACCAGTACTTACACATGACCCACAGACCGCACAGGCGAAGTTATCGTGCTTACCTCTGCGGAGATCTGGCAGAATTTGCATATTGTGCTGTTTTGAGTCTCGATCACAGTGCCACCTAACGAAAAAGCAACATGGCCTGCTAAGGGTGTTAGGGCGTGGGCGTGGTGGCGTGGGGCGGCGACGCGGTGTGAGGAGGACTTTGGATGAAGCTCTGAATCGCTTCGTGACTACTTTTAGCGAGTCATTGCAAATATATGCCTAGCTTTCTGGTGTGCATGTCACTTATGATCTGTTCCACGGCTTTCGATCATGCCGCGCCCCCCATGAGGCGACCACCCTCAGGACAGAACACCGACGCCACCAACGACTACTCAACCCACCCCATCACTCACGACGCAACCCCACACAGAAATATCGCGTTGCACGTTTAAGTTTCTCCATTAGCAAGTATACAATACAAAACAATAAATTTGATTGCAACTGAATTAAGCGGCGGCATCCACTGACAAGAAGACGGAATTCTTCTCTACTATGTGATCGGTCTACACCGCTGCGGCTATTCCCAAACATGCTAAAATGAATCGCCTGGTATTTAAGGGCAGCGGAGTCTAATGCTTCTATCATTGTCTCCTCACAAAAGAGGCGTGCAAAGACAGACGGGAGGAGACGGAGTGGCCGGGGGGGGATTGGGTGATCTTTGCGGGGTGTGGGGTGGATGGTTTCAGTGTATACGGAGCTTACAGCAGAAGGTGAAGAGATGAAAAAGGGAAAGGCAGAGGGATAGGAGCGGCCGCCCCGGCTCACATCAATGGCGCATTGTGCGCCCCGCCGGAGACGGGCCACAATCGCAGCGGCCCCCGTAATTAAATTTCACACAATATGAGGCAGCAAATGACATGTAAATTATAAATGGCCGATTTCCGTGCTTTCCGCCACAGTGTTAAATAAGAGAGGTGTAAGAGAAATCATTAGATTACTGTGCAGAGGAAAAAGGGAAGAGAGGGAGGGAGGGGGGAAAAAAAAGGAAAGGAGAGAAAAGAAGGAGGCGAGGCGATCTCGAGGGCCCTTCGGAGGCGGTTTCAAACGGCGGCGCGGACAATGCGGCAACCGGCGCGGGATTGTGTTTGTGTACCTGCGTGTCGAAGAGACATTATGAGCATCTTTTTTTTACTTTCCTTTTTTCTTCTTCTTCTTCTTCTTCTACTATCCGGCCCACCGAGATGCTCGAGATAAGTGGATGCACTTCAGCGGCTCCTTGTTTCTCTCCCCAATTACCCTCTAAATAAATAGACACAGCCCACTGGCATCAACAATGAAATATAGCTTGAAAAGAGAAGAAAAGCGGGCCCTTTTCAGAGGCGCTCGGACGCATACAGAAGCACCGAGGGGTAATTGCGAAAGGGGGATGAGGACGGAGGAGGAGACGCTGCTTTTCATGATGAGAGAGAGCGGGAGAGACAGAGGGAGAGCAAAAGAGAGGGGGATAAATACAAACAAGGGCCCATCTCTCACTTCAGCAGGCTTCAACAAACAACAACAAGAAGGAGAGAAAGAAAACCTGACACTTTGAAAGCTGAACCGGCGGAGCGGAAGAAAAGGACCTGGCCGTGTACTGCGTGTGCACGAGAAAGCCCGGACGGGATCTGGGAAGCCGCACTTCGTCGGGGGGAGTTACCATGGGGTAGTGTATGGAGCTGATGACTGGAGGGAGAGAGAGAGAGACACAGAGACAGAAAACAGAGATCTGATGTACCCAAGGTTCCCTGAATGCAGCCCCATCAGCCTAAACATGACTAGGGCAGCTACTCAAGTACCTTGAGAAGGCCAACCATTACAGGTGCCAGCTGCCAAACCCTGAAACGACCACCTGAGTTTACTAATGTTCCACCCTGACGTCCCATTAGTCCCCATATAGCTGATTGTAAACTGATTATGAAGTGGTGCTACCTCGGGGGATGACCTGGGAACCCCCACACCTGTATGAGCTGTGGAGTGTAACCTTGCGGGTGAGGCTGAACACTGGCCAGCATGCTCGTGGCAAAGCGGTGTTCAAATGAGGCATGGCGGTGGAATACCTCGATTGGGTCATATTGGGTGAACATGCTGGAATGGCTACACCACACCACCAGAACGCTCCTCCAACCAAATCTGGACAACCTGGGTCCGAAGGCACAGTGCATTCTCCTGATGGAATATCCGTGGGGGCACACAAAGTCCAGGAAAAGGGCGGCGAATGGTCACCAAGCAGTGAAACGTAGCAGGCACTGGCGGACAGTGACGTGATCCTGTCTAGCGCCACCAACAGCCTGCACAGTGCCTAGCTGACGGTTCAAGTTTATGGCTTAATGGGGTCTGCACCACACACAAACCCAAACCACTGATAGCGTGACTCATCAGGCCATGGTACATGCGGCCAGTCTTCTAGGGTCCAGCTAGCGACCTCACTAGCACCAGGTGAGGCCATGTGTCCGATAGTTGTTAACAGAGGCACTGTGGTGGGTCTTCCACTCCCATATGAAGCTAGCCCATGGAAGCTAAAGACCACTGCACTGACCTGCAGGGTGAGGCCTTCTGTATTGAATGTGGATGTGGTTTCTCTTGGAGTGGAGTCACTTGTCTGTTTACACGGATATATCAATGTTGCATCATGGGAAAATACACAGGTTGACAATTCACTGAAAGGCTCACAGGACCCTTAAAGGTGCCAGCTTCCTGCATCGCCAACAATGTGTTTTTATGGAAGTGACTGAGAAGCCAAAGCTAGCGCAGCCTTATCAGCTAACTAGGCTAACTCTAGCTAATGTCAGTTAGATCCAGAAGGGAAAGGATAGTTCCCGGTTCTCTATGTTGACATGTAAAGGCTCCATTCAATCTGACAGAACTTCCGGTTATAGATTAAGGACGCTTTCAAACCTACCTTGTTTGGTCCAGACCCTCAGACGTTTGGGTTTGGTCCAAAACAGAACAGCAGGTGCAAAGGCTGCCACAGTCTGGACCCAAATGTGGCCGGACCAGCTCAAACTAAAGGACGTGTAGGTGGGTTTGTAGGGTGAAATTCTTTTTGTTGGTGGGATCAGAAGATACGTCAGGTTCTCGTCACCCATTAAACAATAATAGAAAAGAAAGAACCAGAAGAGAAGTAAAAACGAGTCGGGTTCGCAAATGGGTAGAGAGCACTGCCACAGAAAGCGCTAACTAGAAACGCTACACACTGTTAACCTGTTCGGGGAAGTACAGGTCCAGGCCAGCTGTTGCTTTAGGAGCCTATATGAGGCCCAATCAGATTCTGAAACCGAAAGTTGGGGTGATGAAATCAGGGCCTTGGTTGATCAGAGAGAGTCACCCTGTATGCAAAAGTGCTAGGACTGTCCAAGACGTCCTTCTACACTGACCAACGCTGACCAAAAGGTAATACGTCCTGTGAGTGGGCTATCATACAGCTCTGCAGCCGCTTTAATGAGGACAAATCCCCTTTCAGTCAGCAGCCAGGAGAGAACGGGCCAGCCTGAAGTGACTGTGAGGAAGCTCATTAAAAATGTGGAAGAGAGAGAGAGAGAGAGAGAGAGAGAGAGAGAGAGAGAGAGAGAGAGAGAGAGAGAGAGAGAGAGAGAGAGAGAGAGAGAGAGAGAGAGAGAGAGAGAGAGAGAGAGAGAGAGAGAGAGAGAGAGAGAGAGAGAGAGAGGTTGCGCCTTTCTGCTCGAGTAGCTTCAAGTGGCCTCCAGGATAAATGTTCCCGCTCTCGTCTCGAGTAGTGGTATTGCGCCGAAGTGCCGAGAGGAGAAAAGAGCCACAACTTGTTAGTCAACAAGTTAGCTCTAAGGACCAGAGAGGGATTTCAATGGGGGCGGGGGGTCAGGGACATACACGCATGCGCGCACACACAGACATCTATACACACACACACCCACAAACGCACACACACACACACACACAGACATCCATACACACACACACACACACACACACACACAGACATCCATACACACACACACACACACAGACATCCATACACACACACACACACACACACACACACACACAGACATCCATACACAACATACACACACACACACACACACACAGACATCCATATACACACACACACACACACACACACACACACAGACAGACATCCATACACACACACACACAGACATCCATATACACACACACACACACACACACAGACATCCATATACACACACACACACACACACACACACACAGACATCCATACACACACACACACACAGACATCCATACACACACACACACACACACACACACAGACATCCATATACACACACACACAGACATCCATATACACACACACACACACACACACATACACACTCATGCACACACAAACACACATACACACTCACGCACACACAAACACACATACACACACACACACACACACACACACACACACACACACACATCCATCCATACACACACACACACACACACACACACACACACACACTCACGCACACACAAACACACGTACACACTCACGCACACACAAACACACATACACACACTCACACACTACATATACTACAAATAAATACTACATATTTACATTTATAACACCACCTATATATACACACTTATCATCAAAAGAACAGCTGCGCCCAGAAGGAGGTGTGGGAGTGCGGTGCTGTAGGGAAGGAGGATAAAGGTGCCCAGGATCAATAACTGATGATAAATTTAGACTGATATGATCAATATTTATTGAGCTACACATACAGAAGTCTGTCTCTCAGTATGGCGTCGGGCCGCCGTGTTTGCTAACCCAACACGCCAGACGTCTCGGTATGGAGCTGTAGAGGTTCCTAATGGAGTCCTGTGATAATCCATCCCATGCAGCTTGAATATCCTCACACCGTTCCTGCTGATGGTGCGGTAGGGGTGGAGGTGGAGGGACACCAGGCCTTCTGGACGTGTGACAACAAACCGTCCATCTCGGTGCTGACCACGGTGCCTCCACACACGGATTCGTTGGGCGCCTCCACCAAGACTTAAGCGGGACTCGTCACTGAAGATGACCCGCTGCCATTCTGAGTCCCTCCATGACAGTCTGGTACGACACCACTGCAGTGTTTGGTGAGGGTGACGTGGTGTTAAGGACAGTCACATGTGCAGCCGAGGAACTTGAATCAGTAGCATGTCTTACAACGTCAAACCATCCACCAAGTTTCATTCTGGGTGTAGTTTTTTTTTTAATCTATTAATGAACGCTAGCTTAACCGACACTGTATACATACCAGCTTATGAAGTTAAGAGATGTGAATATCATTTCAAAGTGGAGGTAAAATCTCTCTGTTCTAACACACACACACACACACACACACACACACACACACACACTTAGTGCTGTGAGATGTCATAACAAGTACAATAGGAAAAGGCAAAGCAGCACCCTCTCCCACATCTCCAGTAAATGTATGTGACTCTCCGTTTAACCCTCAGTGTCTCTCTCTTTCTCTGGAAAGAGGGAACGACAGCGAGAGAAAGAGGGAGAAATGGGTAGAAATGCTCTCTCGCCCTCGCCCTGTCAGCTCCAGCAGCCTCAGAGGCATGCCCCAGCCCAGATTAACCCTGATGGGGCAGCGGGGCCCGCAGGCCCTGCTCGTCCAGCTCCGGCACCCAGAGTTCAGCCAGGGAGCCTGCACGCATACATACACGGCTCAGCCCGAGCTCAACATCCTCAACCCACTTCCCCAACGTCCGCACAGCGCTCGCGCAGGCCCAGCCCGGGCCAATTTGACCGCTGTGTTTAATGTTTAGCGTATGAGATGAAGCCTCAATTAAAAATGGAAATGAAGCAGACAGACAGCGGCAGTGTTCGAATCACTGCCAGCGCCCGCGCGTGTAAGTGAGGTTGGATAGAGGTTGGGCCGGGGGAAAGAAAACCCAAAACAAAACAACAAAAAAAAAAAACCCTGATAAAGTAAAGCACCCGCAGTCGCCGGCTTTTCACAGAGGAGAAAATTAATTATTTCAAATACATGTGGACCTTTTATGAGCGCCGGCTTGATTTGCATTGAGGAAAATTCAGCAGAAGTAATTGGCGCGCACTGAATGAACTCAATTTTCATTCCGAGTTTTCTCAAAGTCCCCAGGCACGGCGGAGCGGGACGCGCGCCGCAACACAAACAAAAGTGAATATGAAAAGGGAACATGGGGAGGGAATATTACCGGAATCACGCAACAAAGGCCGGAGCAAAATTGTCTTAACGGCGCAAATGAATGATGAAGGCTTCATTCATGCGGCAGGCTGAAAAAAACAGATATCGCGTGGCAAGCTGACAGTTGATGTCTTCATATAAATGTAAGAATTTACATTCTAATTAAAGAGAATTTACATCTTAATCAAAGCGGCCCTCTTTGTTTGTGCTTGTGTGTGTGTGTGTGTGTGTGTGAAGCTCGAAGCCAGAAACTCGCCGATCTAATCAAGCTGTCCTATTATAAACAGGCATCAATGCAATATTTAAAAGTTTGAGACTGGGGGATGTGGTGGGGGGTGGGCGGGGTTGATGAGAAACGGAATATCATTTATTTGTGGTTTTGGGGAATATATCACACATAGCCGCTGTCCACAGAAGACAGTATCTCCAAAACGGCAACTTTACAGGAGAGGCCAAAAACCTCATTTCATTTCAATGCAAGTCAATGGAACCAGCCTTTTTTCCCGCCAAGCAATTTTCATTTCTGCTGCTCCGTTCATCATGAAACGTGAACACAGTGTAAACGGCAGCTGCTGTGTTTAAATGAAGCATAAAAATAAAAATCGACAAAATGAGTAAATAAATAAATAAATAATTAAGACACTTGTTTTTCTATGGACAGCAATAAAAAAAACTTTCTCCAAAAGAAATACACTCGTCATCAAAAGAAGAGCTGCACCCAGAGGGAATCAACCGACAGGACTGAAACTTGGTGGGTTTGACATGCAAATGACTCCGAAGACTCATGCTCGGCTGCGCATGTGGTGTAAGCAAAGACGGGCCTTATCGCTGTACCTGACTGACCCAACAGCCACGACTGCCTCTATGAGTCGTCCTGTTAGTGCCATTGGCAGACGGCTGCACCACACAGGACTACATGCACGCTGACCGTTACCACGACTATCCTTAACACCACGTCACCGTCACCAAACACTGCAGTGGTGTCGTACCAGACTGTCATGGAGGGACTCAGAATGGCAGCGGGTCATCTTCAGTGACGAGTCCCGCTTTAGTCTTGGTGGAGACGCCCAACGAATCCGTGTGTGGAGGCACCGTGGTCAGCGAATTGTTGTCACATGTCATATGTCCAGAAGGCCTGGTGTTACTCCACCTCCATGCCTCCCGCACATCTGCAGGAACTGTGTGAGGATATCGTCACTGTCCAAAGAAAAACAGGTATCTCCAAATGGCAACTTTACAGGAGAGGCCAAAAACCTCATTTCATTCCAATGTAAGTCAATGGAACCAGCCTTTTTTCCCGCCAAGCAATTTTCATTTCTGCTGCTCCGTTCATCATGAAATGTGAACACAGTGTAAACGGCAGCTGCTGTTTTTAAATGAAGCATAAAAATAAAAATCGACAAAATGAATAAATAAAAAAATAATGAAGACACTCGTTTTTCTATGGACAGCAATAAAAAAAAACTTTCTCCAAAAGAAATACACTCATCATCAAAAGAGTAGCTGCACCCAGAGGGAATCAACCGACAGGAATGAAACTTGGTGGGTCTGATATGCAAATGACTCCGAAGACTCACATGTGGTGTAAGCAAAGACGGGCCTTATCGCTGTACCTGACTGACCCAACAGCCACGACTGCCTACATGAGTCATCCTGTTAGTGCCAGTGGCAGATGGCTGCACCACGCAGGACTACATGCACGCTGACCGTTACCACGACTGTCCTTAACACCACGTCACCGTCACCAAACACTGCAGTGGTGTCGTACCAGACTGTCATGGAGTGACTCAGAATGGCAGCGGGTCATCTTCAGTGACGAGTCCCGCTTTAGTCTTGGTGTGTGGAGGCACTGTGGTCAGCGAATTGTTGTCACATGTCATATGTCCAGAAGGCCTGGTGTTACTCCACCTCCATGCCTCCCGCACATCTGCAGGAACTGTGTGAGGATATCGTCCCAGTCCAAAGAAAAACAGGTATCTCCAAAATGGCAACTTTACAGGAGAGGCCAAAAACCTCATTCAATTTTAATGTAAGTCAATGGAACCAGACGTCTTTCCAAACACTATCGGGCCATTTCTGTTGGTCCATTCATCATGCGATTCCCGCACAGTGTAAACAGCAGCTGCTGTGTTCAAATGATGCATAAAAGTCAAAATGGACAAAATTGGAGATACATGTTTTTCATTGGACAGCGGCGATATGCAAACTGCATGGGATGAATAAGAACGTATGATTTCATAAGGCCAGGTTTCATATCAGCCATAGCTGCTGGGGGCAAAAGTGAATATACCCAACACATAGACGTCATTATACCATGTTAGAGTGTGCTATATAACTACATTTACATTCAAGGCATTTAGCAGACGCTCTTATCCAGAGCGGCTTACAACCGTGCTCAGTGTTCCATTGGATAACATTCCAGCTAGTACCTGAAGGCCGAACAAGGGGCCAGTGCTGATATCTAGAGACCAGCAACGTTCTTACGACTGCAGATTACAGTATGTTATGAAACCTGATGTTATAAAGTTACATATAACGCTTGCCTAAGGCAGGTTATTTATGTAACTGTAACTATGTATCATTTATTATTGAAGCCTATGCCATACAAGCATTCAGAAACATCAGACGTCCAGGTTGAAAGCACATTCCTAGCTTCAGATGCTGCGGTGCTCACAAACGAGCTCCATCTACCAAAGCCTACTTAACAGGCCTACCTACCACTAGCCATTCATGGTGTGGGATGGAGTGTGGTGGGCTTGCCGCCCGTCCCGTAAAATACGGAGTCGTCCTTTGTTTGGCAATTAAATGTTGCGTCCCGTATTAAACCATACACGTCTGTCACAGACACATGAATGATCAAAATCCCGCCCCCCCCACCCACCCAAACCCACAGCCCCGCCCCCACAGCCCCACCCCACTGGAATCAGCTCAATTACGGGACGTGATTTATTCCGTATTCCGCTAAAAGTCCAATACACATGTATGTCACTCACACATGAAGCCCCCCCCACCACTATATTTTCATTTCTGATAGGTGGCAAGTGTGGTGGGCTTCCGGAGCAGATGTTAACTACTGGGGTAGAGTCCCATGAGAGCATCAACACTGGGAATGATGGAAATTCCCATCTTTCTAATAATATAAAGAAATGGTTCAGTATTTGGTCACTCGAGGCCAGTAGCTCCAAGCTCTAGCCCTAAAGAGCCTTAACTCAATGTGCCTGGTTTTAGGATCTGCCTGGTTGAACTGTCAAATCAATTCTGTATTAACACATTCAATCACTGAAAACTTACCATTAGCCCCTCCCACCCAACTTCACTTCACACTGTGGGTCAAATATCGTAGGTATCATGCATTTGGTAGTATGCGCTCTCATCTTAGACATCTACCCACGACCGTAGTAAGCCACCTACAAAGCAAACGTGCACAGACACATGGCTAAGCTTAGCCAACAGGAGGCCACATTCTAGCACGCTAGCCTGCTAACGAGGCTCCAACACTGAGACAGCAACTTGAACTCCCATTTCACTCTTATCTCCACTAATGAGAGCTCTCAGATAAGAGGCAGCTAGCTGCCTCGGCTAACTCCGAAATAACATTCCGGCGGCCCCCATTGTAAATCAGTTTAATACAGCCGCCGACCATTTACGCGTCTAAATTTAAAAGTCATCCTCCAAACATTAGCTCACACAAAAGACTAGCGGCTAAATGAGGCATGATTCATGAAACGGATACCTTTAATCATCGCTCCTAGCCCCCGAAAGGTCGTTTAGCATATTCTATCTAAGTGAGCAGCTTATTCTTGCTTCATTACTGTTAATTAAGACCTGTCATATTTCCCCGCACAATGCGTGTCGGCTAAGAGCTTTGGCATCTGCCATAAAACTAACATCAATTTTCCGTGGCTGGGAAACGGAAGGTGGGAGGGAGGGCATGAAACAACAGACCGGCCCCATAGACGGTTTAAGCTTAGCTTCTGGACCCAAGTAGGAGTGGAGGTGAGGACTTAGCGTCTGACTCTATGCATGAAGAAGTCCATCCAGAGTTTTGGGGTCACATAAACTGAGATCTACATACCATTTCAGTCGTCCCTATTCTACAATACTCCATTCAGGAATCTTGGATACAATGGAATTTGAAACAAAAGCTAAAAATGTCTAGTTTCTATATAATCAATGCAGATTTCCACTGAAACCACCTGAATAGCATCTGTAGTGCCGGTATTGTGTGTTTACTCAGCCAGGCAAGAGTAAACGATTAGCACAACGCGAAACGGACTGCCTCGCAGCAGCTCTCTCACTGTCCCTGCCTCCAGACACGAGTCACATAAAGGGTTTGGCATGCAAAGAGTGCACAGACATGGAGTAAAGATGCTGCAGAGCCGCTGCAGTGTGACAGAGGGAGACTGGAAGGCTCTCGGTGGCTTTTGCATTAGCATCTGTTTCGGTCCGACCAGGGTAAACTAGCCAATAGTGTCAGTGGGGAGCATTAGGCCAAGAGCCATGAGACAGAGCACAGAATGGACAGAAGGAAGAGAGAAACAGATCTTGAGAATTTAGCATGAAGGGCCTATAAATGGCTTGATTACAAGGAAAATTATGTAATTCATATGCGGTGGATTCGACCCAATTAGATCTCAACATGGCTCAATATCTATGAGAGGTTTCAGACCAATACATTAAACAATGCACTGCATCAGCTTCATCAAAACACCAAATGAGGGAATTCATTGGCATTCACTGGTAGTACCGTCAATCAATCCAATTAATTGCCACCTCTAATCAAAGATAGCATAGCCAAGAACAGAGGACTTTTATTCTGACATGCTGATACATCAGAGTATTGCATCCTAAAGAAGATCCCAAATGCAAACACACAATACATACATATACATACATGCACACACACACACACACACACACACACACACACACACACAAACAAACACACACATCCAGTTGCAGACAACACACACACACATACACATACAGAAACATTACATACACACACACATAGCGCAAACCACACATAAGGTCAGCAGCCCTTTCACAGATTAGGTCAAACTTATTTAGGATGATTCAGTTTAGCATGTCAGGTGGCACCACCTCCTCAGGAAAACGTGACAATATTATAATAATATTTATTTATTTGGGGAAAAAAGGAGATAAAAACTTTAAAACTAAACTTTTTAAAGTTTAATCAAGGTTTTAAAGTTGAGTCCGGTGGCACAACCATTAAGTCATACGGTGCAACCAGCCTCAAACAGCACAGTGTTAATAACTGCTATAGGCCATTATAAGCTTTGATAAAATGCACACAGATATAAATGCAGATATAAATGTAAATGCACGTCGTGTCCGTCCCTAATAAGCTTAACCTTATTCGCCATTGACCCGTATACATATACAGTACGTGTGCCGTGTCTGAGTGAACGGGTGACGTCTCAGTAGGGCTTTTTGGGAAAGAGCTCTGTAGTGCAGCGGCCCGAGCGAGACACACACTGCTTTTCTCTTTCAGTGCTTCTCAGTGCTCGACATGCTCAGAGTTTTCATCACGCAACCCCTTCCAGCCACGCTCTCAGCATGCTGCGGCGCTACCTGACTGAGCTGTCGGCCCACTGCGGCTCTCTTGGCATGCGCAGGAAGTCTCTCCTCGCAGCGAGACAACAAAACAGCTTCTCGAAACACGGCCAGAGCATTTCTCACCTGCACCGCAAAACAGCACATCAAACTCCCACCGAAGGGAGGCCTGCGCAGAAACCGCCTCCCTCCACACAGCGAAGGCATGAGCTCAAAGAGGAACACCATTCAACTCAGAGCAGACAGAGACATCACCGGTCAAATCAGAGGTTAAGTTAATACATCCTGTACAGTGCCATCTAAATGGAGGGTGTTGGTGGTCTTAAAGACTCTACAGGCTTATACCAAATAGCTCTAGCTGATGAGAGTCTGAACCAGTCCACCACATCTATTCCTGATGTAACACAGTATGATATTTCTCCATATCTCCACCTCTAATATCCCTTTCAGTTTGGTGAACATTTATGATGGACAGACCAACAGAATTGGAAGCCCATTTTCACCACATGAAGAAAAAATGCCATATAGTAAGTCATAATTTTTAAATAGCAAGTCAACATTAAGAGAAAGTAAGCCATAATAATAAGATGCTAAGTCATAATTATGAGATAGCAAGTCATAATTATGAGATAAGTCAGTTGAGATAGCAAGCGATAGTTATGATAAAGCAAGTCACAATGAGATGCTGTGTCAAAATTACGAGATAGCAAGTCATAGTTACAAGATAGCAAGTCATAATGAGATGCTATGTCATAGTTATGAGATAGTAAGTCATAATTATGAGACAGTAACTCAATTACGAGATAGTAATGTATAATTCTAAGATGCAAAAGTCAAAATTATGAGATAGCAAGTCATAGTTACGAGATAGCAAGTCACAGTGAGATGCTATGTCAAAATTACGAGATAGCAAGTCATAGTTACGAGATAGCAAGTCATAATGAGATGCTATGTCATAGTTATGAGATAGTAAGTCATAATTATGAGATAGTAAGTCATAATTATGAGATAGTAACTCAATTACGAGATAGTAATGTATAATTATAAGATGTTAAGTCAAAATTACGAGATAGCAAGTCATAGTTATGACATAGCAGGTCATAATGAGATGCTATGTCATGGTTACGAGATAGTAAGTCATAATTATGAGACAATAACTCAATTACGAGATAGTAATGTATAATTATAAGATGCTAAGTCAAAATTATGAGATAGCAAGTCGTAGTTACGAGATAGCAAGTCATAATGAGATGCTATGTCATAGTTATGAGATAGAAAGTCATAATTATGAGATAGTAACTCAATTATGACATAGCAATTTATAATTATAAAATGCTAAGTCAAAATTATGAGACAGTAAGTCATAATTATGAGACAGTAAGTCATAATTATGAGATACTCTATGGCCTTTATTGCCATAAGTTGCAGAAACGGTCTTCTATAGAATTGATTCAAAGCTGCTTCAAAATACGAAAACTTGTTTTATCAGCCTCCACTGCTTTTATCCTCTCAAGCTCCATTCTGGAGATTTTTAAGGTGGACTGTGTAATTCCATGAGTGCTATTTTATAGTTTGAAGTCTCCACCTTTAATCTATAATAATCCATTAAGATAGAAATAACTAGAACCTTCTATGAGAAGCCGTGTCTAAACTTGGGCTGGCACTGTACAATCATTAAAACACCCAAGACAACTCATGCTGAACAAATGTGGTTGGTTAAGTTGCTTAACACCAGTCATTTGTTAGAGGTCGTCTGCAACGCGAGCAATGCTAAGGCAAATACATCACTGACATAATGGTCAAATCCCAGTACATTCAGGCCCTCGATGCTGATGGGATACGCAACGCTAGCGCTCTCCCCAAAACACATCTGAAGAGTAAATGACCCATGGAATGCCCTCTGGATCATGAGAAGCCTCACTGTCTGCTTCCAAGTGCAGAGACCTGCCCCTGCCCGTCTGCATTTCTCAGACTCAGTCAACAGGATAAGTGTGAAGATGAATTCTCCATAGCAGTGACAATCATGCTCATCTCTAGACGCCAATTTGACAGACCTAATTCACTGACGGCTCCGTTACACCTGTGCAGGTAAATAACTCATAAGAGAACCATTAGTCACTAACGGCAGAGACAGGCCGACGGGGGTGGCCGACAGTCTGCTTGGAGTGATAGCTTGGTGAAAAAAACAACCGTACATGATTCCCACAAAGTCTGAAACACTTCGGCCCGATGTCTGCGCTTTGCTCTGGAGCTACGAATAAAAACCCAACAGTTAGTGTATCTAATCCAGCGGTAGACGAAGTACACAAACCGTGTACTAGAGATAACAGTAGAGATCCACAAGGTAAACTCCTCCTCCAGTGTCAATAGAAGCTCCTCCCTTTAGACCTCCACTAGAGTAACAGTACTAAAGTATGTACCTTCAGATGTACTTAAGTATGAAGAGTAATAGTACTAAAGTATATATCTTCAGGTGTACTTAAGTATGGAGAGTAACAGTACTAAAGTATGTACCTTCAGATGTCCTTAAGTATGGAGAGTAACAGTACTAAAGTATGTACCTTCAGATGTACTTAAGTATGAAGAGTAATAGTACTAAAGTATATATCTTCAGGTGTACTTAAGTATGGAGAGTAACAGTACTAAAGTATGTACCTTCAGATGTCCTTAAGTATGGAGAGTAACAGTACTAAAGTATGTACCTTCAGATGTCCTTAAGTATGGAGAGTAACAGTCCAAAATATGTACCTTCAGATGTACTGAAGTATGGAGAGTAACAGTACTAAAGTATGTACTTTCAGATGTACTTAAGTGTGGAGAGTAACAGTACTAAAGTATGTACCTTCAGATGTACTTAAGTATGGAGGGTAACAGTACTAAAGTATTTACCTTCAGATGTACTTAAGTATGGAGAGTAACAGTACTAAAGTATGTACCTTCAGATGTACTTAAGTATGGAGGGTAACGGTACTAAAGTATGTACCTTCAGATGTACTTAAGTATGGAGAGTAACAGTACTAAAGTATGTACCTTCAGATGTACTTAAGTATGGAGAGTAACGGTACTAAAGTATGTACCTTCAGATGTACTTAAGTATGGAGAGTAACGGTACTAAAGTACGTACTTTCAGATGTACTTAAGTATGGAGAGTAACGGTACTAAAGTATGTACCTTCAGATGTACTGAAGTATGGAGAGTAACAGTACTAAAGTATGTACCTTCAAATGTACTTAAGTATGGAGAGTAACAGTACTAAAGTATGTACCTTCAGATGTACTTAAGTATGGAGGGTAACAGTACTAAAGTATGTACCTTCAGATGTACTTAAGTATGGAGAGTAACAGTACTAAAGTATTTACCTTCAGATGTCCTTAAGTATGTAGAGTAACAGTACTAAAGTATGTACCTTCAGATGTCCTTAAGTATGGAGAGTAACAGTACTAAAGTATTTACCTTCAAATGTACTTAAGTATGGAGAGTAACAGTACTGAAGTATGTACCTTCAGATGTACTTAAGTATGGAGGGTAACAGTACTAAAGTATGTACCTTCAGATGTACTTAAGTATGGAGAGTAACAGTACTAAAGTATTTACCTTCAGATGTCCTTAAGTATGGAGAGTAACAGTACTAAAGTATGTACCTTCAGATGTCCTTAAGTATGGAGAGTAACAGTACTAAAGTATTTACCTTCAGATGTACTTAAGTATGGAGAGTAACAGTACTAAAGTATTTACCTTCAAATGTACTTAAGTATGAAGAGTAATAGTACTAAAGTATATATTTTCAGGTGTACTTAAATATGGAGAGTAACAGTACTAAAGTATTTACCTTCAGATGTACTTAAGTATGGAGAGTAACAGTACTAAAGTATTTACCTTCAGATGTACTTAAGTATGGAGAGTAACAGTACTAAAGTATGTACCTTCAGATGTACTTAAGTATGGAGAGTACCAGTACTAAAGTATGTACCTTCAGATGTACTGAAGTATGGAGAGTAACAGTACTAAAGTATGTACCTTCAGATGTACTTAAGTATGGAGAGTAACAGTACTAAAGCATGTACCTTCAGATGTACTTAAGTATGGAGAGTAACAGTACTAAAGCATGTACCTTCAGATGTACTTAAGTATGGAGAGTAACAGTACTAAAGTATGTACCTTCAGATGTACTTAAGTATGGAGAGTAACAGTACTAAAGTATGTACCTTCAGATGTACTGAAGTATGGAGAGTAACAGTACTGAAGTATTTATCTTCAGATGTACTGAAGTATGGAGAGTACCAGTACTGAAGTATTTATCTTCAGATGTACTGAAGTATGGAGAGTAACAGTACTAAAGTATTTACCTTCAGATGTACTGAAGTATGGAGAGTAACAGTACTAAAGTATTTACCTTCAGATGTACACAACAATTAGCGTACCTAGTCCAGTAAGGCCCTAGCCAGGGTTAGCCTTATCATGGAGGTGTATTAGTAAACACAGCACTCGGGGTACACGGCTGAAACACTCTGGCCTGGTGTCTGAGCTTTGCTTTGGAGCTATGAAGCTAACACCCAACAATTAGCATATCTAGTCCAGCAAGGCCCTAGCCAGGGTTAGCCTTATGATGGAAGTCAATTGCTCTCCATTAATGGACCAGACTGAAGGTCTAGCTCTATTAGACATCTACCTAGACATCCCCACTGAGAACACCAGTGTAACGACAGACGTACTAAAGCCACTGCAGGCTAATATTAGCAAACACAGTGCTCGCGGTACATGGCTCCATTCACAGCTGCCCAGAGGTCAGCGTTAAGCAGGACAGCTCAGTGGTTTGTGCTGCTGCAGGAGCATGAAGCATGAGGTGGAGGCACAAATGCAGGAACCCGGTCAGATGAATTTTTCACAAGCAGCATCTGAAAGGGATTAAGACTGTGGAGATGGTGGGTAACTGACTGGGTGTGTGCATTCACGCACCTCCTGTTTCTCAAAAGCAGCTCACGCGAAGGCCAGCCATGGTCTTTCCACCTGCAGGCTGTATGGGATCAGCTCTCCGCAACCTCTCCTTCGAAGACACCTAAAACCAAGACGAAATAGAGCGTCAACGGAGAGGCCCTGATGAAAAATACATACTCTCAGTCAAATCTATTTCTCAGCCCTCATATCTTCCATAAACAGAGGACTGCTCGGGAATACAGAGCGCCGAGGAAAACCCAGCGGATGCTTTCTCCGAACATTTTCTGTGGGGTAGAGAAAATGTCAGAGGAGAGGAAGAAAAGTCATGCCGTGACCTTGGGACCAAATCACCTTGCCACAAATAGAAGACGTTACATTCGTTATACTATACATTATTTAAGCAGCTGCTGCCTGTGCATTACCAGGCTTAAAGGGGAACTCCACCTAACTTTCAGAGGTCCAGCATGATTCAATGGGAAAGGTGTAAAGTCATTCCCAGCAAGCTCGGTGCGGAACGCTCCGTTCTGGAGGAACTAGAGTCAGAATTGGACCAAGTCAGAATGGCTGCCTGTGGAGTTGATGGTAACCAGACGTCCGCCTCTATAAGCTCCCTCATGGAACGTTATTACATGATGCATACATACTGCCTGGTCTATATGATGCCTACATACTGCTTAGTCTAAACTTCCTCTTTAAAGGCATGTGCATGCCTAATTCTGTGACCGAGACATCAGTAACGTCATTCAGAGTGGTTTGGTGGGAAATGGCTCAGTGGTGGCGGTGATGGGAACCAGGAGTCACCATGTCTATAACACAGATAGAGCTATTTTGTCTACTATCCAAACCCAGCCGTGAAACTAGATCTGTCTTCTGAGTTTACGCATGGAATGCTGATGATGGGACAATAACAATCAATCTGAAAGAACGAGTTTTCTTTAAAAAACTATTTTGTCTTCATGTATCCCTCCACTGACACAATTAAAATCAAATTTGGGCCAACTTTGTCGTTAAACAATGTGTCAGACATCAGGTAGCTCATTCATAACCCTTACATGTAACAGCTTTCCATGATGGAGCATCTAGAGGTGGCCGTCTGGTTCCCATCACCACCATGTTAACAGTTCATTGGTCAGAAATTCTGAAAAATCAGGGGAGTTCATACATTTTTTAGGACATTATTAGCCCAAACAGTTCATGAAGAAACCTAAACGATATGCAACCATCTTAATTAATGGATCTGATAGTAAGTATAATGTCTATATCTGTGCAGCAGACAACGTGACCCTTACTTCCCATCACCACCACTGTAAAGACGTAAAGACTTCTGAGTCTGAGGTCTGAACCATTTCAAACCAAAACATTTTAAAAGACAACACGCTGTTTAGATGATTTAAATAAAGAGGATAGTGGAAATATTTCACCACTTTGAAAAAAATAAAAAAATAAATAAACTTTAGACCTATAATGTGTAAAAAAAAAAAAAAAAAAAAGGATCCCTGTAATCTTAGTATGTAATTAATTATAATTATCTGTGTACATGTTATATTATATTATATTATATTATATTATATTATATTATATTATATTATAGAATGTATGATCACCATTGTATGTACTAGATTAGATTAGATTGGATTAGATTAGATTAAGACATGTATTCTCACCATTACATTATATTACATTATATTAGATTATATAATGTATTATCACCATTGTATTATATTAGATTATATTACATTATAGAGTGTATTATAACATTATATTATATTATATTATATTAGATTAGATTATAGAATGTATTATCACCATTATATTATATTATATTATATTATATTATATTAGATTATATTAGATTATATTAGATTAAATTATATTATATAATGTATTATCACCATTGTATGTACTATATTAGATTATATCACGTACTGTATTGCGTGTTCTCATCATTCCATAAGACTGAAATGAGAAGACACAGTAAAAATGAATCTACATCTTCAAAGCCAAACCTGCCTGCCAGCTCGCCTGGAATCTTCATCTGCTGTTTAGTTTTATTTATTTATTTTGGCTGCACATTCTGCAAATCGTGGTTCAAGGCTATGGCTTCACCAGAGGGGAGGGAAAAACACCATAGCCACCCCCCCATGTAACCCCCCCCCACCAAAAAGGGCCTTAAGTTTGCTGGGCTGAAATGATCTGCTTTGACAAATTTAACAGCTCTTTTTTCCCCCTCTCCAAATGCACTTGTCACTCAGCATTAGCACTACTCATTAATGACAATGGGAAAGTTTATCTTAGCCACACATTTAAAATCATCCTCTGCTTACAATGGAGCTCAAAAATCTTCCACAAAATAGGAGGCGGATCTACTTACACAAGCCCTCTTTTTTTGAAGTAGTGTTACTCTTTATGCCCCCGGCCGCGAACAATCTTTTCACCACAATAAAGTACATTCTTCGCTGATCAATACGCGTTATCTGTGCTCTGCTACGTCTCTATGAGCGCCTCTGTGAATGGCTACCTGCGAGGCACAAGGCCGAGGGGGAGACGTCCTGCGCTGGAGCCTCTCGGCAAAGCTCGTGTTTCGGCAACAGCAGGGCTTTTAATTAAGCTCATGGTAAACAACACTGGACAAACTGAGACTGATAGGGGAATTAATATAGCAAATAAAGACATATGGGAACCATCACTGAACCCTTACACTAAACCACAGAGCAGTAGAGCTGCTTATGACCGACTACAGCTACCTAAATATGATGATTGATAAGATACTGATTCATATACAGCACTGGGCCATGCTAAATGAACTGAAATAATAGACACCCAGAATTCATAAAACACGTTTTGCTGTATACGGTCATATGCAAAAGTTTGCATGCGTGTAAATGAACATAACCACATCCTCTACAGAGCACATACTTGAGTATGACTTTATTCTCTAAGCAAGTTTCAGTGTAAAATGTATATTAATATAACATATTGGCAAACAGTCAGCACAAAATCTAAAAGGTGCCATTAATTTTGCACACATGTATTTTTCCTCCAATGTGTTAAATCCAGGAGTTGGAAAGTAACTGTGAAATAGGAACAGCTCGGTTACTTCTTCTCTGTGGAAAATCAACTGAATGTAACTTTTGTATGTGACTGTATAATATATATATATATATATGATCAGATATAAACTATTAAATTATATAATTAACAATGTAGTGGAAATGGTGTATTCTATTACTAGTATTACAAAACAGCCGGAAAATCTTGCTAAGCAGTATGTGAAGAGAACAGGCGTGTTTTGGGGGCCTTCTATACGTCAGCTTTACAGTTTTAACAGATTTAATAAATCAGAACTAAAGAAACGGTGGTGCCAAATTAAAACCACTGTACAGCAGTTCTGTTCCAGGCCTCAATCTGAAACTGTAGTTTAGCTTTTCAGTGAACAGTCTTTAACTGTACACTGATATGTATATGACTTTTTCTTTTTTTTTCCATTTCTTATTATTTGTTATTTTGTCTTGCTTGACCAGTTTTTAATTATTTGTATAGTTTTGTGTGTATATATATATATATATATCGTCACTGTCCAATGAAAAACATGTATCTCCATTTCTGACGACTTTTATTTTTATGTATAATTTGATCACATGACCTGCTGTTTACGCTGTGTGTTCATTTATTGATGAATGGACCAACAGAAATGGCCCAAAGATCGATTGAAAAATGTCTGGTTCCATTGACTTACATTAGAATGTAATTGGGTTTTGGCCTCTCCTGTAAAGTTGCTATTTTGGAGATACTTGTTTTTCTTTGGACAGCGACGATATATATACATATACACACATATACATACATATATATATATATATATATATATATATATATGTATACACACAAAACTAAATACACTATACATATATATACATACACTACATTACATACATACATACATGCATACATACATACACATATATATATATATATATATATATATATATATATATATATATATATATATATATATATATATATATATATATATATAGTTTGTTAGTTAACCATGTTGAATTTTTTATTCTACTATTTAACTGGTTTTTTAAATTTTTTTTTATTGTTCAGCACTTTGGGATACACATGGTATATGAAAGGTGCTATTTAAATTAAGCTTATTATTATTATTATTATTATTATTATTATTATTATTATCATTATTGTCGTTGTTGTTGTTATTATTTATTATTATTATAAATACAAATAAACACAGAGTATGACACAAACTTAACTTCCAGTAAAGTTATTGATATGTTGGTTACTGTCCTCCAGTCATCACATGGATCTGTTCAGTTCCATCAGCTGTACCAATTTCATTTAGACGCCATGTCCTACACTTTTTAGACCCACATATGACATTTGTGATATCTGGCAAAAAAAAAATAATAATAATAATAAAAAATAAAAAAATAATAATAATTTCATGTGAACATATTCCAGCCTCTCTTTATCCCTCGGCACCAAATAACCAGTTTCTGTTAGGGTAACTTTAAAACGGACATATGTAAATCAGCTCTGTTCTGATTGGCTTTGTTCGAAAAACACTCCGAGCTGAAACACCAGCCGAAGGCTATGCCATAGGCGGAGTGGATGAACACATCATCGTTGTCTAAAGAAAAACCTGCATCTATTAGTTTTACACACACAACTTTAACATGGCTGCTCTTAATGCCCTTAAATTTGTGCAAAGATTCCAGAAATTCCAGGATTCCAGAACCAGAAATTCCAGGATTCCAGAACCAGAAATTCCAGAATTACTAACAATTAAACTTTTTACATTAACTGGCATTACAGGTTACAGAGGTTTCTGTCCCCTCCTGTAACGTTACCTTAGGCTGCCATATTGGATATACTTGCTTTTCTCTGGACATCAGTAATATGTAAATGTGGACGTCTTTGTGACATCACAAAAACCCAAAATTGGATGTTTTCAGCGATGGGGACTGGATGGAGTGAACGATATGTTTCGGAACTTCAGCCGAGTTTACGAACTAGACCAACGCTAGTTTAAGAAGTGATGAAACTCTGATTCCATGGTATGTGTGCTTTAATGAAAGGCCGATTAGAGGAGCTGTGTGTCGGACTGTAACTGTTCCCTCAGGTGAGCTGGGCAAAGGATGAACTCACGCAGCCACACAAATCATACTGTACTGATTTTATATGAAACCGAACCGCACTTTCTACCCAACGTGACTAATTTGTCAACATTTCGCTCCACATTCCAACAAGATGATGCTATTGCTGCACCCCCCAAACCACCCCCACCCCCACGCCTCGCTCCAAACTCCAAAGCGCTCGTCCAACAAAACAGTCAGGCCGGCACTGGCAGCCAGGGCCTTGGACGGGACGCAAGCTGTGGGAAAGTTATTTTTAAGAGGAATGCCAGCGGAGACAAAGCAGGAATCGCTCCTGGCTACGCAGCTCTATGGGTCTGGATCAAAACGCCACCTCTGGACTCCCCCCCCCCCCCAGACGACCGGCAGAGATTAACAGCTCCCGGTCAGTCGGAGCAGGATCCAGCCAAAGTCGTATCTAGCCCTCCATCAGCTGTATATCCACCACTGCTGTAAAGCATGAGCTATGACTGATATTGGGAGCTTCAAGCCTTAATTAGGGAATGCTCAAGACTCCTGATATCCCATTTTACACTATTCCGATGTACAGTTTTTGGGAAAACTTCCAAATTTTTCCCATTAAAAATGAATGGGATGGAAAAGTACACAACCATCTGCTGTACCTTTCCTCTACTGACAGACACCCTGACCCCCCAGCACAAATACAGTGCTGGTCTGAACAGTCTGTTTGTCCCCCCACCCGCCCCTTGTTCCCCCCATAGGGTCCCAGTCACTTTCACCTCCCCATTTTAAACCCTACTGTTTCCTCTAACCTACAGCCACCAAACTGCATGTACTCACTGAGGGCAGATCTCCAAACTCTAATCCACAGGCATCAATCATCCCTCATTCCTTCCATAGAGTCCTATTGATTTTTAGCCACGCCTTAGCACCTTAGTGGCTAGCTACCAGCTTAAGCTGCCCAATCACACAGGAAACGTAACTTTGTAGTTCATTTGGGTTCTGTTATAAGGAACGCAAAGAGTGCACCAACTACATTCTAGAACCTCCACTTGCCAAGATGTCTAGAACAGCCACTTGCTTGAGGTTTGACCCCTGAATGCAGTGTACAACGTAGTGCGCAAACGGAGACCGGAAGTAACTGGTTAGCAAGGTGCTAGTAACCCGACCTACGGAGTGTCGGGATCCATATTGGGAAAAGGTGATACAGTGCAGGGAGTGTCTCGTTCCATGTGTGGTAAACGCTCCAGAGCAGATGTTAACGATTGGCTAAAAGGAGGGACTGAGCATGTGGGCGTGGCCAAAGACCATAGTGTGAAGGAAGTAGCTGAATCTGCAGGTGTATGGAAGCGTACGGTCATACGGGTCTACCAGCAGTGGATACAATCCCACTCTACAGGGAATTCTCCTCGGGATTGTGCCAGGGAAGGCATCTACCAAATCTGGCCCAACCGCACAATGCTGTGATGTGCCAAAGTCTGAACACTGATGTGACCTACATCCATAAACTGGATGCTGAGTCCAGGCCGTATCCTATCCCAGCTGTTACTGGTGCTGGCGGAGGCATGACACGCTACTCAGTGTATATGTATACAATATAAAACACTGGTATAAAAGTGCAACAATGCAATACTGCCATGCAAAACATCCCCATACTATGCTACATCAATTATCCCCCACCCCTAATGACCACATGTCCTTCTCTCCACCCATAACAGGACTTTTTCTCAAGACTGCCCATTTCATGAGCTGGCATGACAGCATTATGGAAATATCTATGGCTACACTTTGTCGTTTGTCTACCAGTGGTAACTTAAAAGTAGAGGACGCCTTCCCGCTGCATGGCGGTCATATACTGGAACTCCTTGCATAAGGATATCACACTAGATCGATCCTAAACGAACCTGCTGTTTTGGTACAGCTTCAGAGTTATCCACTTAGCGGGGAGAGCACATGCAATGAGCCGTTTGCCTCAGCGCGGCACCACACTAGCAGCCTCTAAATTATGAAGTATTTGATGTATGTTCTGAATAATTTGCTGCGCTGAATGCGCAGGGTGTCTGCCCGCATATAAGGTGGCAAGGGTGAGGGCCCGCCAATGAGGCAACAGGGTAATGCATTTAGAGAGGCCTGCTTCGAGGGGTTGTGATGTTACAAGGGTCAGTCCAGGTGGAGGGTACCTGAAAGAAGTATGCTGTAGAATCCCTAGTATGTTCTTCAATGGTCAGGACCCCCACCGGACCACCACAGAGCAGGTATTATGTGGGTGGTGACTCATTCTCAGCACACTGACGTGGTGGTGGGGTGTTAGTGTGTGTGGTGCTGGTGTGAGTGGATCAGACACAGCAGTGCTGCTGGACACCTTAGTGTTACTGTTGGACTGAGAGTCGTTTCCCAACCAGAACTATCGGGCTAACAGTGTCCTGTGGGCAGCGTCCTGTGGGCAGCGTCCTGCGGAGAAGCGTCCTGTGGGCAGTGTCCTGTGGGCAGCGTCCTGTGGGCAGCGTCCTGTGGGCAGCGTCCTGTGGGCAGCGTCCTGTGACCACTGATGAAGGACTAGAGGATGGCCAACACTGCACTGTGCAGCAGCAGATGAGCTATCGTCTCTGACTGTCCATCTACAAGGTGGACCAGCAAGGTAGGAGTGTCTAATAGAGTGGACAGTGAGTGGACACAGTGTCTCAACACTCCAGCAGCACTGCTGTGTCTGATCTACTGATCTGGCTTCCAGGTCTGATGACTGATGCCTCACCTGGCACAATTCCGAGGAGAATTCCCTGTAGACTGGGATTTTAGCCACTGCTGGTAGCCCCACCCGCTTCCATACACCTGCAGGTTCAGCTACTTCCTACCACCACCTCACACTCGTTCCTTCAGAGAGAATGTTCATCGGCTGGGAAGCTGGTTTCTAAAACTGTAGTCTGACCACATCTTCCATGAGCATGTGCTCCCGCTCTCTCTCTCTCCCTCTCTCCTTCTATTCAATTAGTCCAAACCTGGAATTCACTTTAGCAGTCATCTGACTTGAACCGCTTGAAACGGCACCCTGCCGTGTCTTCTGTAACGCTCCAGAAGAACGGTAGAGCAACACGCTCTGGATTTAAAGCCATGACTTAAAACCCATCCCTTTCCCTCCCTCCCTCTCCACTCGCCTCGCTTCGCCCTCATGTCTCTTCTCATCTTTCGTTCCATACCCCCTCCTTTTCCTCCCTTTCGTTCTTCCTCCTTGTCTCTCGGCGGAACTTGCCCCTCTACCCGCTTTCTTCCGCGACGCTGCAGCCTGGCAGGCCGATGCCAACATGCTTCAGGTTAGATCGCAGCCAATAGGAGCAGGGATGGCATGACAGCATCTGACAAAACAGCTCAGTGAAACGGCACCCTTTGCCGGTGACTTCTGTAAACGGCTCCAGAAGAACGGTAGAGCAACCAGCACGAGCTCCTGACAGTATAAATCGCCGTTCAATTTGTTCTTAAACCCAGCCCTTTCCCTCCACTAAATCAGACCTCTCTCACTGAACATATATCACCATGACGATCTTCTCATCTTACTTTCCTACATACAGGCCCTCCTGTTCCTCAAACACCGTGCTGTACCTTGTCTCTCGGCGGTAACTTGCCCCTGTGCCCCGTAGTCTTGTTTGCGACGCTGTACAGTAACTCAGTAAGTGCCATGTGCTTCAGTGTTACTGTAAAGCAGCCAATTGGGAGCAGTAATGGTAAGTGTAATGGGTTAGCGTGCTGACAAAAAGTGTCAGTAACTCGGTAAGAGCCACAATGTGTTTAGTGTGCTGTAAGGTGTGTTTTGGTGTACAGTAACTCAGTAACTAACATGTGTTAGTGCGACCCGTAAGTCCTGCGGTGTACAGTAACTCCAAGTGTGATGCGTTAGTGAGCTGTAAGTAGCGTGCTGGTGTACAGTATAATCAGTAAGGCAATTTGTTAGGATTGTAACTACAGTGTTGGTTGTACGGTAAAACTCAGTAAGTGGCTAATGCTTTAGTGTACCTGTAAGTAGTCACTGGTGTACATAACTCAGTAAGTGACGATGTGTGTGTGGCTGTAAGTAAAGTTTGGTGTAGGTACTACAGGCTAATCCTGTAATGCATTAGTGTGCTGTAAGTAGCGTGCTGGTGTACAGTAACTCAGTAAGTGTAATGTGTTAGTGTGCTGTAAGTAAAGTGTTGGTGTACGGTAACTCAGTAAGTGTAATGCGTTAGTGTGCTGTAAGTAGTGTGTTGGTGTACAGTAACTCAGTAAGTGTAATGTGTTAGTGTGCTGTAAGTAAAGTGTGTTGGTGTACAGTAACTCAGTAAGTGTAATGCGTTAGTGTGCTGTAAGTAGTGTGTTGGTGTACAGTTACTCAGTAAGTGTAATGTGTTGGTGTACTGTAAGTAGTGTGTTGGTGTACAGTAACTCAGTAAGTGTGATGCGTTAGTGTGCTGTAATTAGTGTGTTTGGAAGGCATACAGTACTGTCAACTTAGTATGTGTAATGTGTTAGTGTACTGTAAGTAGCGTGTTGGTGTACAGTACCTTAGTAAGTGTAATGTGTTAAGTGTACTGTAAGTAGCGTGTTGGTGTACAGTAACTCAGTAAGTGTAATGTGTTAGTGTGCTGTAAGTAGCGTGTTGGTGTACAGTAACTCAGTAAGTGTAATGTGTTAGTGTACTGTAAGTAGCGTGTTGGTGTACAGAAACTCAGTAAGTGTAATGTGTTAGTGTGCTGTAAGTAGCGTGTTGGTGTACAGTAACTCAGTAAGTGTAATGTGTTAGTGTACTGTAAGTAGCGTGTTGGTGTACAGTAACTCAGTAAGTGTAATGTGTTAGTGTGCTGTAAGTAGCGTGTTGGTGTACAGTAACTCAGTAAGTGTAATGTGTTAGTGTACTGTAAGTAGCGTGTTGGTGTACAGTAACTCAGTAAGTGTAATGTGTTAGTGTGCTGTAAGTAGCGTGTTGGTGTACAGTAACTCAGTAAGTGTAATGTGTTAGTGTACTGTAAGTAGCGTGTTGGTGTACAGTAACTCAGTAAGTGTAATGTGTTAGTGTACTGTAAGTAGTGTGTTGGTGTACAGTAACTCAGTAAGTGTAATGTGTTAGTGTGCTGTAAGTAGTGTGTTTGGAAGGCATGGTTCCCTTACAATGACCCAACACCTCTGACTTCACCTGTATATTCAGGCTTTGAAGTGCAGATCAGTGTAGCACCAGTAATGCCATTACTGTGGTTTAGTGTGGCTGTAACAGCCATCAGTGCTACACCGGGACTGATGTTTACAGGGGTTCGGTGGCTGGCGGTGAAGTGGGACACCGACCTCATTAAATGGGCCACTGCCCGCTCTGCTCGGCATCTCTGAACTGATAGGGCTACAGCCATGTA
>JAMWET010001978.1:522500-530000 GCA_024036415.1 Prochilodus magdalenae | reverse complement strand
CAGCAGTGAGAACTAGTGTGGTGTCAGCTCTAATCAGCCAGCCTGTCTGTGCACGGGGAACCCAGGCTCGCACTAATTGGCCCAATTGAGGATTATACCCTTTTGCAGCAGATTCAGAACAACCATTTAGTCAAATGGCTCTTTTTTTATCTCTCACTCATTAAGATTCCTACATACCTCTCTTTTTTTTTTTGGATGGGATTAGAACACGACTGGCTTTTTAAGGTGGGTTGTAGAAGCGGTTTTACGAGACGTTCTGGGGTCTCTGATCAGAAGATGAGGTCAGATCGCATGTACCAACGTCTGGAACCTTCATTTCTACTATCCGCAGGACTTACAACCTGATGACTAATAAAAGGGTCAAAGGTTACCATACACTACATGTCAAAAGTTTAGAGACACCCATCTAACTGGATGGTGTTGGTGATCTTGAAGACTCTACAGTGGTACACTGAACAGCTCCACCTGATGAGAGTCTGAACCAGTCCATATCCTGATACACCACATCTACTCCTGATGTACACAGTATTATACTCCTCCATATCTCCACCTCTAATATATATACAATAAAGTGATTTGATTTTGATTTGATTTAAATGGATCACTGTTGTGACACATTCATTTATTTATTCATTATAATTCAGTGGTGGTAATAGGTACAAGGGGCTGTGACATCTGCAGGGCAATGAGTCCCATTGTATTTACTATCCAGGACCACCAATATAGGTCAAATAGGTTTTAATTTAGAAAATACAAATTTCCTTTTTATTACCACTATACCTGCTCCACATCTAACCCTGTATATATTATCCTGTCGATGTCCAGTAAAAAGCATGTCTCCACTTCAGCTGATTTTTACTTCTATGCATTATTGGAACAGAGCAGCTGCTGTTTACACTGAGTGAATGTTCATGACTAACAGAAATGGCCCAGAATTGCTTGGAGGGAAAAATGTTCTGGTTCCATAGACTTCCATTCAAGTTAAATCAGGGTTTCCCCTCTACTGTAACGATGCCATCTTGGAGATGCCTGCTTTTCTTTGGGCGGCACTAACAGTTTAAGCCAAATCTCGATTTCTAAAGGTCACTAATCCAAGTCTACATAGACACAGTCATGGAAGGATTCATAACCATGTCGTGTAACCGCCTTCTCTTGGAGACATGACACTCCACCGCTGTGAAGAGTCTGTAGGTTTGTAGAACACCACTGGTCTGTATTTCATAGCTTAGCAATGCAGCAACTTTGAGAAATCAGCAGATTCTCCACTACAGGGATCATCAGGACTTTGGTTCCCCCCAGTTTTAATTGCTCCGGGTCCGGTGGTCCACCCTTGACATCACACTGAGTATGGAAGGTACCTTCGGGTACTGGAACCTGTCTGCCGTTTCTTTACAGTGTGCACACACATGGCATGTGGAATACTGTAGTCTAAGGAGGTACAAGCTGAAAAGGTAAGCAGCCCCACTTGCTTCATTCCGATTCTTAAATAACGCCAGTGAGGGAGCAGGCCTGGCACTCCGGATCAGGCTCACCCGGATGGGTACGCAGTGGAAACGCTCACCTAAACCCCAGTAATTAAGGCACGTCATGTCCACGCAGAGGGAGAGGGAGAGAGAGTCAAACAGACAGACTTACAAACAGGTAGATAAACAGATGGCGAGAGAGCGAAGGAGAAACGAGCGAGGGGAAAACAAAAGAGGAAATGCAGAACCGTGCCGGGAGGAAACGACTCTGCCCCGCGACTCCCTAAACCGCTCCTAAATAATGCATCTGTTAAAACTTCAATCTTAGCAGAGCTTTCCTCCATTCAGCGGGAGACGTTAATGTAAGAGCCCGAGCTATTCAGAATTCATGAAGCGCCATAAAATTCAGCAGGGGACAGTAGGTCATGTTTGGAGCGTTAAGGACAATTAGAAGAACCTGTTAGAGCCAATAGACAAGCGGTAATAGGACGCATTGTGATTGTAATGCACTGTAAAGCACTAAAAGGCTGCGGCTCTCCAGAACCTCCTTTAGGACTGGGAATGGGAGCCATAATGAAGTCTGATGATGCAGTATTCTCATTCACCCTCATCCATTTAACAGGCTGGCTCCGCTTTTTTCCTGGGGTCCAAGCACACGGACCCCTTACATATGTAGAATTTGAGAACTATGGTGCTTCCCATGTACATGGAATAGAAGGTGGTGCGACTCTTAATGCACGATTATGCACGATTCCTCTGTTCTCGCTGTGCGTTTCACCCCAGCCACCGCTCGCCAGTCTCTCTGTAGGTCACTCGAGGTCATCTTACGGTGGGTAAGGGACGTTTGAATGAGGGGACGCTCATCACGGTCAGTAGAGAGTGGGTTTGGCCCTCTGCCAGTCTGTAGCTGTGTTGTCCTGTGTGTTTGCTGCTGGTCCTTGTTCTTATGAACCAGACGCTCACTGTATCTGCCAGTAAAGCTAGAACCCAACCTTCGGTTCCTCACTGAGAACCTGCTGTACATGTGGAGATGCTGGTTTAAGAAGAAACTGGAGTGGGCTATTTCCAGAGCTGTATGCGTTAGCATATGTGTCAAGGGTGATGGTGACCAATCAGCAGCAATTCACCTTCAGCTCAGTTTGTCTGGAACTTGGATGGAGGGGATACCAAAAATAGTACTACGGTCGCCTAATCCAGAAACAAAAACGCCAAGTAGAATCAAATCAAGTAAAGCAGAGGGTCCGGATCTTGTACCGTCTTCCGTAATTGTCCCTAACTGGTCCTTAACCTTAATGGTATCTTGTACAGTGGGGATTTCAAGCTATCTAGCCTTTCCCAGCTTTTATAGATTGTTGACTAACCTGATTAGCCAGCTTTGAGTGTTGAGTATAGGGTTTAAAGAGTCCGAGAGCTAACGGTTGTGTGGAACTGCACTCGCAAACATCCCTCAAAATAATTTTACATTGGTCGGGTTACCTGAACACACTGATGCATCCAACATAAACCTTCATTTGGAGCCACGATTGGTCAGAACGCTCACCACACCCAGTAGAAACAGCCAGTTTGGTTGAGGAATCATCTGCCATATCGATATATCACGATACCGATTAACAAACGATACTAATGTTCAGCTGTAACAAGCCATTAACACTTACAACACTAATTTACATTGAAATGGTTTCAGCTCAGCTCGGCTGGAAAGCCACGAAGCTGTACAGGCTGGCATGGGCACTAGAAATACAGCTCATGCTGACAGCAGACAGGCCCATCAACAGAGGACGAAGGCCCCTAAGTCTCTTAATCAAGTGGTCAGCTCAAGAGGCCATAAGGTCAGCCCAGGGCCACAATGGTCATTTGAGGGTGAAGTCCCAAACACCAAAGCAGTGCCAACCCAATACAGCCACCAGCAAGTGAAAAGAGGGAGTTTGGGGTGGGGTGGGGGGGGGTATGCTAATTACGCACGAATAGAAGCCTATTCTTATGTGAAACAGGGGCCTGGCCCTAAGCCTCTTTACTCCCAGAGGACGATCAAATGGGACAGAGTCGTCAGTGCTGCCCCCTGGTTTCATTATCTTGTCTCTGTTACATTGACGGGGACAGATAAGTACCACGTCACCCGGGGACCCTCCTGTGTCCCAGCACGTTTGATCTTTCACGCTCGGCCGCTCTAGGCCAGGAGACTTAATCAGGGCCCGGGGACGGGACCATGGTATATACCTCAACGATGATGATGATGATCATAGGGCTTCAAGTTCTAGAAGCGCTGCTGGCCGTATTGGATTAGAGCCACACTGGAAGTAACCAGTCCAGTACCCGAACAGCTCCACCGTTACAGTCTCCATCTGACGCTTGACACATTGTTCATAACACTGTAGACTGGAATAACTCTGTCCTCTGATATCATAGGAGAGTATCGGTTGGTCCCATGCCAAACGGGAACACATTCAGCAGGTCTGATGCCCCCCGCAACCAGCCCCCCCCCCCAAAAAAAGAAAAGATAATGCGGAGAAAAGCCCAGCACGGCCTTTAAGATGCTACCTCTGGCCACCCACACAAGCTTAGGAGCCATTATAAGCCCCTAATGCTTCAATAAAGGAGAGATTACTGATTGAGAGTGAATACAATTGGGGCCGAATGATCTACACCCACTGCCCCCTTACAGCAGAGCAGCAAGCAAACAAACCGGCACAAGTTGGAGAGTTTGGCCTCTCGAAACACTAACCAGATATTTACGAGCAATTAAACCTCATCATGCAGAAATGACCGCGAGCGAGGGCTGGAGGGATGAACGACAAGACAGGTAGTGGCTAAAACCGGGATGTTTGTACAGGCGTTCAGCCGTGAGTCAACGATGACATCAGTCAGTCCTGACTAGTGCAGGGGCTTCACAGCACCACTTTGGTTCTTCTGTTGTCCGTCTCCATGTTTAGAAGAAGCTGAAATGTTGATTAATGCACCATACTGAACAAAAAGTTTGGGGCACCTGAACACCTATAACCATTACCCTAGAAACCAAGTACCCACCAATTACCCATGTAGGTCACGTCAATGTTCAGACATTCTTACATCGAAGAACTGGTCAATAGGTCCAGATTTGGTGGAGGCCTTTCCAGGCACAATTCCCAAGAGAATTCCCTGTAGACTGGGATTGTATCCACTGCTGGTAGACCCGTATGACCGTACGCTTCCATACACCTGCAGATTCAGCTACTTCCTTCACACTATGGTCTTTGGCCACGCCCAAATGCAGTCACTCCTTTTAGCCAATCATTAACATCTGCTCTGGAGCGTTTACCACACATGGAACGAGACATTCCCTGCACTGTACCACCTCTTCCCAATCTATGGATCCCGCCATTCACAAGGGAATTCATATTACAGGAAGTCCGATGCAGTGTTAGGAGTCTTGCCCATAGACTCTTATTGGTCTGGCACAGCATTTGTTACCTAGACTGGGAATCAAGCTCCCGTCTTCTTCCGGTCTTACACAGTGATCATAGACTAAGACTTCATCTAACCTGTGGTCTGCACGTGGCTGAAAACATATGACACGCTGAAGCTGCAACACTACTAACGTCATTAACAGTCCTGAGCTCTGCGGGGGGCCGTACTCAGCGTGTTTGTTTTGATGTCCGTGCTTGGCTGCACCTCAGCATGAGCTTAAGAGTGACGGTGTGAACTTCCATCATCAGCCTCATCAGGCTCTCCTTCCTGAAGACAAAAGAGAATTAGAGACTACAGAACCGGGCCCTGCCAGGCCAGAAAGGGAAACTTCCGGTTGGTGAAGAGACTCAACAACACACTTACACTCTCACTCACACACACACACACTCACACTTACACTCTCACTTACACTTTCACTCACACATACACACACAGACACACACTCTCACTCACACACACACACACTCACTCTCACTCACACACTCTCACTCACACACTCTCACTCACACTTACACTCGCACACAGTCTTTGAATATGTGACGATGTTCGACACTCAAACTAACGAAGCAAAAACGTGACTATAGACACGCAATGAAGCAGAACAGGACAAACAGCAGCTCCTGACAGACAGAAATAAATAAATAAATAATATAGCACAGACGAATGAATGAATGAATGAATGAATGAATGAAGTAGAGTTAGAGGTTTTCCTGCCTCCTCAATGACATCTGTGTGTGTGTCTCTCTCTCTCTCTCTCTCTCTCTCTCTCTCTGTGTGAGTGTGTGTGTCTGTCTGTGTGTGTGTGTGTGTGTGTCTGCCTGTGTGTGAGTGTGTGTGTGTGTGTCTGTGATTGTGTATGTGTATGTGTGTGTCTGTGTGTGTGTGTGTGTGTGTGTGTGTGTGTGTGTGTGTATGTGTGTGTCTGGGTGAGTGTGAGTGTGTGTATGTGAGTGAGTGAGAGTGTGTAAGTGAGTGTGTGTGTCTGTGTGTGTGAGAGAGTGTGTGTGTGCATCTGTGTGTCTGAGTGTGTGTGTGTGTGTGTTTGTGTGTGTGTGAGTGTGTGTGTGTGTTAGAGTGTGTGTTAGAGTGTGTGTGTGTGTGTGTGTGTGTGTGTATGTGTGTGTGTGTGTGTGAGTGTGTATGTGAGTGTGTATATGTGTGTGTGTGTGTGTTTTCTCATCAGTATTTACAGTAAGCAAATCAGGCTATCACCTTGCACGCGGCCCACGGCACGCCTCAGCCATCTTTACTTTATTAACTGCACCAGTGGGCAGCTACCAAAACAGGGCCGAGAGCACAGGGGGAGGAAGGGGGGAGACAGGGAGAGACAGAGGGAGAGGCAGAGAGAGAGGCAGAGAGAGAGGCAGAGAGAGAGGCAGAGAGAGAGGGAGACAGGGAGAGAGAGAGAGAGAACAAAACAGAAAAGAGTGGGGAAAGAGGGAGAGAGAGAATTACAGGGAGGTAAGATAAGGTGGAGAAAAGAGGGAAAAGAAGGCTGAGTAAAATAAGAGGAAAGACAGGAAAACAGGAAAGAGCTGGATGAAGAGAGAGAGGGGAGAGAAAGGGGCACAGGCTACAGAACAGAGAGATATAAGGAGGAAATAAGAGAGAATGAGAGGAGGGTAAAAAGACTGGAGAGTGGGTGAGAGAGAGAAAGAGAGAGAGGAGGGAGAGTGATACAGCCAGGAGGAAAGAGAGAAAAGAGTGAGGGAGAAGGGAGGGAGAAAAGAGAGAGAGAGAGCAAAGAAGGGGAAATGAGGTCAGTGTACACTGCAGGAGCGAGAGAGTGTGAGAGAGAGTGAGGGAAGAGAGGGTCAGAGACAACCATGATTCATTCTCTCTCTCTCTCTCTCTCTCTCTCCTGTTTTTATGCTGTACTAGATTGGAGCATTGCTTTCTGAGAGAGAGCGAGAGAGAGAGAGAGAGAGAGAGAGAGAGAGAGAGAGAGAGAGAGAGAGAGAGAGAGAGAGAGAGAGAGAGAGAGAGAGAGAGAGGTGTTTTCTCAAACCTAAGAAACTGAGAACCGCACCTGCATCCATCCTCCTGTCTCTCCACTGTAGATGCACGGAGCTTCACGCTGTCCTATGCTGCGCTAGCTTCACCGCTGACCCCTCCGATGACCCTGCTTATATAATCACAGACCTTTCTCCTTTCCTGCTCCACACACATCAGACACTCCTCTTCAGCCTCACAAAACACTGAACGACCCAACAGCGATGCCCTCTAGAAGTCATTCTGTTAGTACCAGCACCCTTACCACCACGTCAACATCACCAAACACTGCAATGGAGGTGGAGTGACTCCCAACAGTGACGAGTCCCACTTTAGTCTTGGTGGAGACGCCCAACGAGGCCGTGTGTGGAGGCACCGTGGTCAGCACCAAGATGACCGGTCTGTTGTCACACGTCCAGAAGGCCTGGTGTCACTCCACCTCCACCCCTACCTCACCATCTGCAGGAACTGTGTGAGGATGTTCAAGCTGCATGGGATGGATTATCACAGGACACCATTAGGAACCTCTACAGCTCCATACCGAGACGTCTGACGTGTTGGGTTAGCAAACACGGCGGCCCGACGCCATACTGAGAGACAG
>JAMWET010001978.1:367500-517500 GCA_024036415.1 Prochilodus magdalenae | reverse complement strand
AGTGACAGCTCTCAGGCTGAAAGAGCGCCAGCGGAGCGGCGAGGTGACTCTGCGGGCCGAAGAAGGCCCGAGCTAATCCCGTCCTGCTCCAGACGGGGGTCGGCATGTCGCCCCGCAGATGGGAGAGGGAGAGAGGGTAACACCCCCACGCGCCCCCCCAACGCACCCTCCAAAAATCCTGTTCTTAACACATGAACGAGCACTCTGAATTATTCAGCCTTTTCAATATTTCACATGGCTCCTTTTTTTCCTCCCCCATGTTTGTTGCCCGGCCTAATGCAATTTTCATGACAAAAAATGTTTTTGTCCTACTTTAAAACGTGGCCTGAGCCGGGCGGTGCGATTCGGTATCACTGGCAATGGAGGTGGAGGCTCGTTAAAAACTTAAGAGGGAGGAGGTGGAGGTGGTGGAAGAGGAGGAGGAGGAGGAGGGCTTTGGGGGAAAAGCATGGGGACCTGCTCATGCAGTGTGGACGGAGGGGAGGTTTAAGCCTAGCTACGCTCAAATTCACCACAACACAAAGACAGATCGTCACAGTTGTCTTTCAGCTTTCTCTTTTTTTCCCTCCCTGTAACGAGATACTGAAAATACACAGCGTACGTCCACGCGGCGTGGAGTCCTCCATCTACGGCTCGCGCTGGGGCACGAGAGCTTCGCCCGACAAACACCAGAACGCTTCCTTCTGAAGTTAACGTGCAGGAAATGACTTCCACTTCTCCCGCTCCCACTCAGACATGCATTCCCCATCATTCAGAGTTCACCAGGTGTATACAGGACCAGGAGAGTATCTGTAGACCACCTGCATGCTTCATTACAACAACAAGAGCAAGACGGCTGCACCACGCAGGACTACATGCACACAGACCGTTACCACGACTGTCCTTAACACCACGTCACCGTCACCAAACACTGCAGTGGTGCCGTACCAGACTGTCATGGAGTGACTCAGAATGGCAGCGGGTCATCTTCAGTGACGAGTCCCGCTTTAGTCTTGGTGGAGACGCCCAACGAATCCGTGTGTGGAGGCGCCGTGGTCAGCACCGAGATGAACGGTTTGTCGTCACACGTCTAGAAGGCCTGGTGTCCCTCCACCTCCACCCCTACCGCACCATCTGCAGGAACTGTGTGAGGATGTTCAAGCTGCATGGGATGGATTATCACAGGACACCATTAGGAACCTCTACAGCTCCATACCGAGACGTCTGGTGTGTTGGGTTAGCAAACACGGCGGCCCGACTCCATACTGAGAGACAGACTTCTGTATGTGTAGCTCAATAAATATTGATCATATCAGTCTAAACTTATCATCAGTTATTGATCCTGGTCACCTTTATCTTTTGCGATCCTACACTTCGACATTCCAATCTCCTAATATTTAATGTATGATGTGATGTCAAAATAACTTGATGATGTCCAAACTGGACCATGAGTAAATTTAATAAAATAATAATAAAATAATAATAATAGTAATAATAATAATAATAATAATAATAATAATAAATTAATAAAAATAATGCAATAAAAAGAAAAAAAAATTGTAGCATTGTTTGAATAAGGGACATTTTAAAGAATGCTGAAATTCCAATATAGACGCCAGATAAAAATGAGGGACTTTTATTTTGCTTTAGATAAACATGTCCAAATCCAAATAGAAACAGAAATACAGATGATTGGAAACTCAGCTATTGTGTAAACCACCTTAATTCTTTATTCTTTTAATAAAAGCTCATTACTGGATGGTTTAAAATGACTTCCAGTTAGCTTAGCTTAGCTTAGCGCACTCATGGCTCTTCCCCTAATAATAAGACGAACATGAACCGAGATGATATAGTGGGACGCTTTATTAAATGTTTTGGTGACACTGACGATACTGATTCAACTGTTTGCTCATTCTACCCTGAATGGTGCAGCAGCTACATTCTGGCGCGTGGTATTTTTAATAAGGTGATTTAAGCCAATGCTAATGCTACCTATAAACATGTGCCAGGGCAGGGCGTTATAACAAGGCAGCACAGAAACGTTCTGGTTGGTTCTGAAGCCTGAGCATGTCCACACAGCACTCTCTGCTCTCAGAGCAGACTCAGACGCCACAGCTCTGAACTCACTGTAGCTGCCAGTTTAGCATAACAAGCTACAACTGTAGCGAGGGCAGTTACAGAACCTACAAGGGTCAAAAGGAGGTGCTAGCATGAAAGCACCTGTGATATAAACAGCGGGGATGCATCGATTAATCGACCTAGTCAGAGAGCAAACTGGTCAGCAACCAGTTTAATATTCTATCAGTCTGTGATGTCATTTCCTCCAATCGAATAAGGTCCTGTGATGGTAGAACTGAGCTGTAACTGTGTGAGGACAGACAGCACTGAACGCTCCCTTTAAATTTAGAATTTAATGGGAAACTTGGACTGGCACATACTTGTTTTATAAATGTGGCATTAAAAATTAATTTTGGGACTTATGTTTTATTAGTAGGAAAATTAATATTAATATTTTTTGTTTAAAACAAGGTATACATTTTTTATTCTTTGTTGGATAACAAATGCATATTTGGAATCTGAAAAATAGATTATTAGTTTTATTATCAATAACTGTTTGACATCAGAATAGTCATTTTTTGCAGCCCTTAATGAACAGTATCGATACTACGGGGAAAAAGAATAATGTATATATATATAATCTGGACGATAATGAGGTGGATCAGGTCAGAAATGAACCCCTGGTCAGAATTGTGAGAATAAGTAAACACGCTCTTTAGGGACAAATCCAAGCACATAGGACAAATAAAATTTGCATTGCAATTCACTACACAAACTAATGCGATTAATCACAGTTAATCATTTCGATCATTCGATAATTAATCATTTGTTTTCAGTTTGTTTTCTGCATTGTCCATTCACAGCAGCGGCAATTTCACCAGGACTGATTTTGTGATTTATCGCCATTAACTACACCAACTAATATCATTCAACCGATTAACTGCATCAACTAACGCGATTATTGAGATTAACTATGCAAACTATACTTACGCTGAGTAACTGCATAAAGTAAAACAATTAATTGCGATTAATTCTATACACTAACACAATCAACTGCATAAAGTAAGACAATAGTGATTAACTGCTAAACTGATACAATTAATCGCGATTAACTGCATGAACCAATACCCTGGACGATAATGAGGTGGATCAGGTCAGAAATGAACCTCCCATACTATAAAAGGTGAGACTATGCCCAGTATATACGGTTTAGAGGTACTGGTTCTAGATCATCACAAAAACCCTGTAACTGGTCCAAAATAAGGCAGCAAAACTTCCCAAAGAAAGTCCCATGTTGTCTTTGTCGGGACAAAACTTCCAAAATGGCAACTTTAGTGAATAAAATTTTAAATGATACTTTTTAATATCAAGAATTAACTTTAAAATTTAACGTTAAGATTTTATTTCTAGGTCATTTGGGATTGTTCCGTTTCCCCGTGTATCCTGAGATTTTGATGCAATGCTAGGGGTAACTGGAATTCTGTAAATACTTGGGACAGTGTCTCAATCAACTAACAGATGGTTTAGAATGGGACACATACTGCACCAGACATGGTCATCTCCAGAGGTATGACTTTACTCCTAGCTGTTACACCCATTATCTGTAACAGAAATTAATCTAACTGAACTCTTTCCACATGACCATGTTGCTTGTATTTGTTTGCCTGCAGCCTGAAAAGTTTTACTGACACGGTGTGGCTACGTGTACTTGTGTGTAGAGCGCTCAGTGCTTCATGGACCTCACCATAGTGCTTTGTTGTCCACCCAGAGAATGTATCCTTGGCCAGAGCAAGAACCCTAAAGCTAAAACACACAGCAGCTGTGGGCCACTAATGGGAGCCCAGTTACTCTAATAACCCTATGAGTGGCTGCATCTTATAAAAATTTGGAGTTATGATGTTCGAGAAAGAAGGGCAATGTGAGAGAAAAGGAGGAGGCCTGTGAGAGAAAGAGCAGACTCTAGTGTCTGGACTTGCTGGCCAATACCCAGCATGCCATGGACTCCAGTCCCCCTACTGTTTCCCAACCCCCCTCCATACGGCCCTGTGCTGTGTGCAGGAGTGCCCAGCCCAGCACCACACCCGGCCTGCCATGTGGCCTCTCCTCCTCCTCCTCCTCTCTCCCTCTCCCCCCAAGACACACCCATTCACACATACAGTCATATGCAAAAGTTTGGGTACCCCTGGTCAAATGACATGATTTCTAAGTGTGAATAAGTAAACACGCTCTTAAGGAACAAATCCAAGCACATTTGATTCGCAGTTCACAACACAAACTAATGCGATTAATCACAATTAATCATTTAGATTATTTGATCATTAATCATTGCTTTTTAATATTGTCTGTTCACAGAAGTGGCAATTTCACCAAGACTGATTTCAGGATTTATCGCCATTAACTACACAAACTAATATCACTCAACCGATTAACTGCATCAACTAACGCGATTATTGAGATTAACTATGCACCACCACTTATGCTGAGTAACTGCATAAAGTAACACAACTAAATGTGATTAATATCATGAACTAGCACAATCAAATACATAAATACAATTAATCGCGATTAACCCCACAAACTAATGCAATTAATCGCGATTAATTTCATACACTTACACAATCCACTGCATTAACTGCTAAACTAACACAATTAATCACGATTATCTCCATAAACTAATACAATTAATCAACTGCACAAAGTAATACAATTATTTGTGAGTTACGCGTAAACTAATACAATTAATCGCGATTAACTGCATAATCCAATACCCTTATTAATTACCACTCATCTTAATTACCTGCATAAACCGATACAATTAATCGCGATTAACTGCACAAATGACTGCCAATAATCCTGATCAACTGTACTACGTAATGCGACTAATCGTGATTAACTACTCTAAACTACACTAACTACAGTTAATCGGTATTACTGTGTAAGCTAATACAGTTAAACGTTACTGACTACATAGACAAATAGCATATATTTTGATTAACCCCACAAACTAATACAATTAATCACGATTAACTACACTATTACTGATTAATTGCAGTTAATGATCTTAATCGTTCACCAGGTTTGCTTGATTTGTTGACTATTCGTGTTCTCTGTGGTCTAGGCACGTAACTGCCAGATCCCGACATATTCCTCGTCAATGGAGCGGTCCTGAGTCTAATAGCTGGAGTGCCCACACACCCTTCCACCTCTCTGTGATTCCCAAACAAACACACACACAAACACACCCACACGCCTCATGAGCGAGTTATTATTAAACTTTAAGGTCAATTATAGCAGCAGTGGAGGCTGCGAGGCAGGCTTTCAGCAGCACAGTGCCGTGGAGCTGATGAAACATTCATGCTTCGAGTGCCGCAAGCTTTCTTCCTCCTTTTCATTATCTGCCATCAGCACCGGACCCAGTTTAGGGCTCCGGATTCACCGGTGCTCCGACCGAGTAATCAGCATCAGCATCACACAAACCTGCGTACGTTAAAGCATGTTCAGATGCCGCGTTCGCCTCAGTTTCAGCCAACACCAATTTCTCAAAACTTTATATAATCGTATTACCCAGAATGCAACTGCTCATTTTTAATTATGCATCATCACATGCGTCTTTTAAAATTAATTTTTAAAAATTTGACACTCCTTATAGTGCTTTCAGTGTGCCTCACGCACACACACAGAGAACTTTAATGTTACATAACCCACCCAGACCATAATTTGCATTTTATATAATGGTTGCTAGGGCCGAAACGTTTTCTCATGCGGACCGTACGGGCATCTGTTAGGGGCGCCGCCCCGGGTCCTCAGAGTGTGGTCAGTGCAGGGGTTCCCCCGTGCCTTCTGCCTATAGCACAGTTGCGGCCGCATTTGGACTCGGAGCTGTCCACAGTCTGCCTGCGAGCGCAGCCAAGACGTCCATATGCCTCTCCAGCTGACTCAGTCTCCGTTGGCCCCTGACCCCAACGTACAGCGAGACGGACCCCACTCGCCAACGCCCAGCCACAAAATACCCCATGCGGGGGAGAGGCATGTGGACCCACACATGCCCACAACCACGAACACACACTGATTAGTGAAAGCTACCGTTTTAATTGAACATATCCCATAATAATATTAATAACAATAATAATAATAATGACATTGACAAGTGCTTAGAAACCCAGGTCAGGTTTCAAACAGCATCATCCAATGGTGGGTGGTGCCTACTGGGCCTTCAATTTGAGCCGTAAAAACCTCTATGCCAATGCTAACTTCTGCTAGCGTCTCTATGGGATTCTAGTAATCAGTTAGCATTAAGCTAAAGGCAATTCAAATTTACATTTGAGGCTTCTAAAAGACATTCTGTGTTTGATTTGAAGCTTGTTACAGACAAGGTAGCAGGTTTACAGTAACTCAGTAGTAAGGTCGGAGAACTAGCCATGGCTGTTCCAATGAACCGCAGATTAGACTGCCACTCTTGTTCAGTCATTGACATGGTAGCTCCCGATGACCGAACCAACAGGAGAGCTCGCTTAGCCATAACTACCTCGATACCACTGAGGAAAACTATTCCTGATTGGTCAATTTTCCAATAAGCATTTCGTAAATCCAATTTAATACTAAAACAAGCACTACAATACATGTACACTACAATTATGACTCGATTAGATCAGTATTATACAATATACTATATCACTTCTATATACGCCATTACATATGTACTACATACTAGTAATACACTGGGGTGTGAAAGTTTGGGCAGCGTTGTAAATTTTCCTGATTTACCTTTATAAAGCATTGATTGTTTGGATAAATAAATCTGTTAAATATATCATATAGGGGACAAACAGTGATATTTGAGAAGTGAAATGAAGTTTATATGATTTACAGAAAGTGTGCAATAACTGGTTAAACAAAAGTAGGCAGGTGCATAAATTTGGGCACTGTTGTCATTTTATTAATTTCAAAACCTTTAAAACTAATTATTGGAACTCAAATTTGGTTTGGTAAGTTCAGTGACCCTTGACCTCCATACACAGGTGACTCCAATTATGAGAAAGGGTATTTAAGGGGGGCAATTGTAAGTTTTTCTCCTCTTTGCATCTTCCCTGAAGAGTCGCAGCATGGGAGTCTCAAAACAACTTTCAAATGACCTGAAAACAAAGATTGTTCACCGTCATGGTTTAGGGGAAGGATACAGAAAGCTATCTCAGAGATTTCAGCTTTCAGTCTCCACTGTGAGAAACATTGTGAGGAAATGGAAGACCACAGGCACAGTTCAAGTCAAGGCTCGAAGTGGCAGACCAAGAAAAATCTTGAATAAACAGAAGCGAAGAACAGTCAGAGTCAACCCACAGACCAGCACCAAAGCCCTACAACATGATCTTGCTGCTGATGGAGTCACTGTGCATCGTTCAACTATTCGGCGCACTTTACACAAGGAGATGCTGATGGCAAGGGTCAAGCCAGCTTCATTTTGGAATAAGGTGCTGTGGACTGATGAAACTAAAATAGAGTTATTTGGGCATAACAAGGGTCGTTATGCATGGAGGAAAAAGAACACAGCACTCCAAGAAAAACACCTGCTACCTACAGTAAAATTTGAAACCTAAAACCATGTTCAGGTTGTTGCACAACTTTCTAATGACACTCAAGCTACAGCTTTCTCAGGCCAACCTGGCCACAGCTAGGCTAACCAGGCTAACTACTTTGGCTCAAGTTAGTCTGGTCCAAAAACAATGAAGGCTCATCTGCAAAGACAGCCTCCGTTACTCACCAACCGTGAAAGCCTACCACCAAATTTCCTTATCAGAATCAGTCAGAAAGCGAACCCCCAAACACAATAAGCGTTAGTGGGTTTCCTCAGCGCTCTGCTAAAGCACACCACTGAGCACCTCAACACGCTTGGAGGAGAACACTAAGTGCTGATACTGTTACATCAGCCAACAGTATGAGGTGGCCACCTGTCTGGGTTTAGGCCGGACAGTACCGGTCCTCCTTCCGGTGCAATACATCGTCCCGAATTCTGGTTCAGTGCAGCACTACTGGTCTCTTTACGAACTCATCAACCCTACTTGGCTGTATACTCTACGTCCACATACAAGGACGCTGTGATTTAAGAACATTACACATGTTTGGTTTAGCACAACATGGACCAGGTAAACGCACATGCCACCGTTTCTGATGCGTGTATGCGATCGAGAGGGTGGTCACGAAGCCCGTCGCTGCAGAAAGAGCGCTTTCAGAGCAGCTAATGGGAAAAATAGCTGCCCTAACAGTGAAGCAGCACTGCTCCTAACACTTATCAGGACTACTGCTTTCACAATGCGCTCTGCTGACGAGTCCCACGGCATTAATACTGCAGCAGATGAATATTTAAACACGTCAAATGGAATATGGAAAATAACACAGTGAATAGAGACTCATTAGGCCTCATGAGAGAAGCTAAGTAAGTTTCATTTTAAGTGACTTTTCATCGTGCAAATGGTAAAAGGGGGTCGGGGGTAGACACTCGCAGGCTCTTGTCTGAAAGACCGGCTTTAGTTAATGACTACACGCACGTCCTCTCTGCATGGACATGGGCTGATGCAGATGGGGGTTACTAGAGGGGCACATTTCTGCCCATCAACAAAAACACACACAGAGCCACAATCGTATATTGTGATCGTGGGTAACTGAGCACCAGCTGGACACTACACATTCCACTTCTCCGTACTCACGGTGCCACTTTGTCTATGCGTATAAGACTGCACATTTATTTATAATACCTCCTGTACTGTTTACAGTGTACAGCTACACGTTACTGTCATCTGGCGTCTGATTGGACGGTTTTAGACGACTCGTGAATGTGGAAATACACAGCTGCACTGTTCTCCTGCATAATATTTAGGCTCTATGTTTTTATTATTGTACAGCCACTCTCCATGGTAATGATACTTTCACGGCAGTGTACTTTACAGAGTCGCTTTATTTACATTGTGTAGCATTAGACAGTTTTACTTCCATCCCAATCATAGTGGTGCTTATTATTATTATTATTATTAGTAGTAGTAGTAGTAGTATTATTAGAGTACTTATTTGCCATACTTGGGCTGCTACAATATGGAACTTTCCCTCTGGTATTAATAAAGTGATCTATCTATCTATCTATCTATCTATCTATCTATACACAGAGAAACACAATATCACTCTATGGCCCAATCGGATCATCACACCTATATGAGCTTGTTGGACATCTCATTCTAAAACCATGGACCTCACAATGGATCTGGCTCTACAGCTACAACAGCCTTCACTCTTCTAGAAGGCTATCCACAAGACTTTGGGGTGTGTCTATAGAAATTTGTGGCTCTCAGTGGTCCAATTTATCCCAAAAGTGTTCAGAAGGGTTAAGGTCAGGGCTCTGTGCAGGCCATTAGCCACTCAGAGTTTACACCACAGCCTATATCATCAAAACACAACATCTTTATGGAGCTTGTATTGAGGTAAACTGTGATTAAACCTATAGCAAAGACTACAACCATGCCAAGACCTACCGAACCATGCCAGGACATACCGTACCATGCCAGGACATACCGAACCATACAGAGATATACAAACTATACCCAGACCTACTAAACCATGCCAGGACATACCGAACCATGCCAGGACATACCGTACCATGCCAGGACATACCGAACCATACAGAGATATACAAACTATACCCAGACCTACTAAACCATGCCAGGACATACCGAACCATGCCAGATCTACCGAACCATGCCAGGACATACAGAACCATACAGAGATATACCAAACTGTGCCCAGACCTAGCGTACCATGCCAGAACATACCCAACCATGCCAGACCTACCGAACCATACAGAGATATACGAACTATGCCCAGACCTACCGAACCATGCCAGGACATACCGAACCATACAGAGATATACAAACTATACCCAGACCTACCGAACCATGCCAGAACATACCGAACCATACAGAGATATACCAAACTATGCCCAGACCTACTAAACCATGCCAAAACATAACAAATTATGCCAGGACATACCAAACCATACCAGGATATACCAAACTATACCGAGACCTACCAAACCATGCCAGGACATACCAAACCATACCAGGATATACCAAACTGTGCCGAGACCTACCAAACCATGCCAGGACATACCAAACCATACCAGGATATACCAAACTATGCCGAGACCTACCAAACCATGCCAGGACATACCAAACCATACAGAGATCTACCAAACTATACAGACATCTACCAAACCCTGTCAAGACATATTTAATCATACAAAGACCTACCAAACCATGCCAGTACCTCCCTACACCACACAAGGTCCTACCAAATAATATCAAGAACTATCAAACCATGGCAAAAATGTACCAAACAATCAAAGAAATGAAAACGCTGCTCATATAGTATAAGGCTTGGCTGAGGTGCTGGAGCCACCATACACTCAGATACACTCAAAAGTATAGTTGCACCCAGACGGAAGTGTTGGATTGCAACGCATACAATAACATTTGCACAGGCCACGTTTAGTTATCCTCCTAATCCCCCTTCATAAAACCATCAACCCCCCACCAACACCCTCACCAACCCCAAGTGTATCTGCACTCTGAAAACCCCACCAGTGGCTCCCAAACTCCTCCACATCCCTGTGCCCATGTTTACTACACGGGTCAGCGCGATTGTACAGCAATGAGGTGTCGCAAAACGTCAGCTAATTGAGCAAGTGCTGCTTTTGTGACCACAGCAAACAAAGCGAATCTCCCCTCATCAGCTCCTCTTTACCCCTGCATGTTAAAAGCAAAGCCATGTTTGTTTTAGGAGGAGGATCTCCTCAACAAGGAGACCCAGCTCCTCCTGCAGAGAGTTTATCTTCACAGTTCAACTGCTGTTTGCTTCCCAAACAAACGCCACGTTCGAGTGTGCTCTGTGACACTTGGCAAACACCGGCGTCTGTTGTTTAAAAACCGGTCGGCTTGAAGAGCAGCGAGACAAAGCCCGGTTGAGAAAGTAATCAACTGTCTAGACCTCCTTCACAAAGGCTGGACCCCTCACAAAAGCAAGTCACAACTTTTTTGGCACGTCAGGCTTGTAGGGCAGCCGAGGGGTTCACATGAGAGCGCAGACGGAAACGGATGCCAAGAGCACGACATGCTGACAGGCCCCACGTCCATCCCCGGCCAAGATTACTTACTGCGCTCCGGCAGTATCCTAGATATGGAACATAAATATCAGCACCTCTATGGAAACGGATTCACACGGTAAAGGTGGGCTGTTCAGTGGTGCCCGGTTGTTGGAGACTTCTAGACAGGTCTACGTCTGGTCACCTCTTGGTCACCTCATCTCAATGGCGTAATGGCAGTTTTGCAACCATTATGTCACATAGGAAATATGCTATGGATATAGAAATGCATATTATGGAATATTAGTATGGAATACTATGGAATATTGCTGTTACACAACTTGAATGTGATGTTTATCCAACGGTTTCTGACCAATACACCAGTTGCCAGTGGACTGCAAAGACAAACAGAGATCTAAGACCGTATTTCAGATAACATAGCACAAGCTAACCTTAGCTAGGCGGGCAAAATCCCATGCTGGTGGGTGTACTTCAACAAACCTAACCTCCACAGGTCAACACTCACAATAGGCCAACACAAGGTAACACAAAGGTGCCCCAAACACTTTTCCAAGGACTTCCAGTAAGATCGTTCACCAGTTAGCACAAACAGAGCAACAGGAATGTGCAGCTCTTGTTTACATGCTGTCAGCCAAAGACCAGAAAGACAAGACAGCGCATCCACAGATGATGGTCGTATGACACTTAGCGTCAAACGACTAGTCACACAAGTAGCTGCACCCAGACGGAGTCACCCTCCTGGAATGAAACTTGGTGGGTAGGTTTGACATCATGACATGTCAGCCTGTACCTGACTGACCCAACAGCCACGTTTCCAGACATCCAGCGAGCAGTGGTGTCCTCCATGAGTCATCCTGTTAGTGCAGCACCATTGGCAGACGGCTGCACCACGCAGGACTCCATGCACACAGACTGTTACCACGACTGTCCTTAACACCACGTCACCGTCACCAAAGACTGCAGTGGTGTCGTACCAGACTGTCATGGAGTGACTCAGAATGGCAGCGGGTCATCTTCAGTGACGAGTCCCGCTTTAGTCTTGGTGAAGACGCCCAACAAATCCATGGGCACCGTGGTCATTTTTATGTCAGCTTTATTTACTTTTTACTAATTATTATTATTATTGTATCATTCTTCTTCTTATTTTTTAATAAATAAGCATTTCTTTCACTTGTTTTCATACACAGATTTATAATTTAATTTTATTTAGGCACTTTGAGCTACATTTTACATCCAACATAAAATTATTATTTAAAAAAATATATGTTTCAAAAATATTTTAATTAAAATTATTACTACTACAATCACATATATTACATTTTGCAGAAATTAGATACATAATATCTCAATATCTACCATAAGAGTAACTTTTACTACCCATAAATAATTTTAATTTTATTTTTTTATTTTTTTGAGGATGAGATCAAAACAGACACTTCACAGAGCTGAACCCGCCTTACAGTGACTTTAAATCTGAAACTCAGTACTGGGTGCTGAAGATAAACAGTAGAGGACAGTAGACCAACAGGGGTGGAGGATTTCATACACCTGTATGAGCAGAACCTACCAGTCCAGGGAAGTGTAGAGCTGCTCCTTCAGTGTCACACTGCAGCCTCTCAAACCTACAGGCTCCACCAGGGATGTGTTTCTACCCACGTCAGGTGAATGGAGCCAGTGAAGGGGCTATAATGAGCTCATCTGTGTTGTTTTGTGAGGTGCACCATAATAAGCCCCATAAACAGGACTACGGAGTCTAATACAGGCCAAACATCCGGCGTTTTCGTCTGTATTCAATTAGCATAAAATTAGCATAACCATGCTAAACATAAGCGAATTAGGACACGGTTTGTTTGTATCAGAAGTTACTTCACTTGTCAAGTGTAACCTTTGGCATCAGTTACCGTCTTATTCGACTTTAAAACCTTCTGCGTTTGATAAACACAAACAGAAAGAGCTGGACTGCAGCGAGGCAGCCGAGGTGCATTATGGGAAATGTAGTCATTCTGTTCTTCGGCGGTTTCCAGTTTAAAGACACGCTGGCGAACGTATATATCTTATTTAATCTTTAATTTTCTTTAATTTAGATCGCAATGAGTACACAACAAGTGGAAAAGTACAACGAAACCAGTACAATAAATAAATAAATAAATAAAAATAAAGTTATTAAATTAAAATTTAAAAATATTACAATTATATTAAACTTTTTTTTTCACATGTTCTGCATAATTAAAGTCATCCAAACACGTGTACTGTGAAATTCTTAGTTCAAGACGAACCTAAAGGGGAACCCCACCAAATTTTCAAAACCGCTGTTTAACCTTTAAAGTCACAAAGAATGGCCTGGTTATTCAAAGTCACCCGGAATGGTCTGCTCCTTCAGAGTCACTTTGGTTCACAGAGGTTTGGTTGCTGAGAGTCACCAAGAGTGGTTTGGCCTTTCAGAGTCCCCCGTAGTCACCTGTAGAGTTTTCCCTATATACCTAGCAACATTAACTAGTCATGAAACGTAACACCTCAGAAGGCTGTGTGGGCTCACTGGTCATTTGGGTAACCAGTCATCTACATTGTGACATGGTGACCCCTGGTTCCCATCACTACCACTGTCTAGCAAGTCTGTATGTTTCTCTACCATTGACCACTGCACATCAAGCCACACAATTCACATCAATTGAACTGTCCAGAAATTTGGGTGGAATTCCCCTTTGAGCTGAACTAATACGGCATGCCTTATTATTCCGAATCCTGCTGCTGCCTCTATGGGAAAATGTAATAAATGAATGGCTCTATTACTCAGGGTCTATGGCATGCCTGCCCCATGTGACCTGGTCACCTGCATAGCACCTGAATTCACCCCTAAGTATGAACTGTAATATTACAATAGGAGCATCACAAGCATAATGCTAATATATGCATGTTTGCTCAGCGTTCCGGAGCATTCCGATTTAGACATGGACATCCATTCAAGAGCCTTAATCAAACCATTGAATAAATAAGCAGCAGGACCGTGCACATGCAGTATGAATCATTATCGTTCCTGAAAAATTGCAAGCCAGAAACATCAGCATAAGGATAATCAATGTGCCTGGTGCAGACCTTCTGTCTTGTACCTGCTTGTTTACCTGCATGCTGCTTGGACACAGCTTGCTGGTTCTGTGAATAGAGGTCTCTGGAGGCTCTGGGAGAGTCCCGGGGTGCAGGGGGGTGGTGGTGAGGGGGAGCAAAACACTCATAACGAGATAACTGGAAAGGTGAACTCTAAGCAGGTTTAACCTCCCTTGAAAGCTGGCGGAGTAAGCTCTCAGTGCCTGTCTGATGTGTCTGTTCATGTAGAAGAGGTAGTGCAGCAGTGATAGAAGCGACAGACCAGGTGATGATGATGGCGTTGCTGAAAATGGTGATGATGATGCTAATGATAATTAAAGCATGGTTTGCTTATTGTACATATACACCGTTTATCTGCACGTACGTTATATATCAGAAGGATACGACTCCTCTATGTGTGTAATCAACAACCATAGGGACCCTCACTCCTCTATGTGTCTAATCAACAACCATATGGACCCTCACTCCTCTATGTGTCTAATCCACAGTCGTACTGACCCTCACTCCTCTATGTGTCTAATCTACAACCATGCAGACCCTCACTCCTCTATGTGTCTAATCAACAACCATATGGACCCTCACTCCTCTATGTGTGTAATCAACAACCATATGGACCCTCACTTCTCTATGTGTCTAATCAACAATCATACGGACCCCTCTGCACATAGAACCCTATGTGTCTAATCAACAATCATATGGACCCTCACTCCTCTATGTGCCTAATCAACAACCATATGGACCCTCACTCCTCTATGTGTCTAATCCAGAGTCATACTGACCCTCACTCCTCTATGTGTCTAATCCAGAGTCATATGGACCCTCACTCCTCTATGTGTCTAATCTACAGTCATATGGACCCTCACTCCTCTATGTGTCTAATCTACAGTCATACTGACCCTCACTCCTCTATGTATCTAATACACAACCATGTTGACCCTCACTCCTCTGTGTGTCTAATCAACAATTATATGGACCCTCACTCCTCTATGTGTCTAATCAACAGCCATGCTGACCCTCATTCCTCTATGTGTCTAATATACAACCATGCTGACCCTCACTCCTGTATGTGTCTAATCAACAGCCATACAGATCCTCACTCCTTTATGTGCCTAATCCAGAGTCATGCTGACCCTCATTCCTCTATGTGTCTAATCCACAGCCATGCAGAAGCACACTCCAATATGTCTCTAATCTACAGTCATACTGACCCTCACTCCTCTATGTGTCTAATCCACAGTCATACTGACCCTCACTCCTCCATGTGTCTAATCTCAGTCATACTGACCCTCACTCCTCTGTGTCTAATATACAGTCATACTGAGCCTCACTCCTCTGTGTGTGTAATCCCCAGTCGTACCAAACCTCACTTTATTATGTGTCTAATTCCCAGTTGTACCAAACCTCACTTTTTTGTGTCTAATCTACAGTCGTACCGAACCACACTCCTCTGTGTCTAATCAACAATCATACTGACCCTCACTCCTCTGTGTCTAATCTACAGTCACACTCACCCTCACTCCTGTATGTGTCTAATCCACAGTCATACTGACCCTCACTCCTCCATGTGTCTAATCCACATTATGCTCTGTACTCTTTCCATATCTAACAGTCATACTGAGCCTCACTCCTCTATGTGTCTAATCCACAGTCATACTGACCCTCACTCCTCCATGTGTCTAATCTACAGTCACATTATGCTCTGTACTCTTTTCATATCCATATGGTTCTGTCCTCAGTGCGCAGCCCAGGCAGTGTCGAGCAAGGCTGCTAATTCACATGATGAAGCCGGCTCCGAAGCTTTGTCTGCCACTCACTCGGTGTGTGTGCTAGTGCCTAACAAGGGGTGAATAGTGCTGAGCCTGTGATGGCTTCATTAGGCCAGCCTCTCTTACCTTCTGGAAAAATTAAGGCTTTAATGAAGTATGTTAGGAGATGACACCTCCTCGGTACTCCGGCTTTAAATCAGAGATAATGAAGGCCCATTAATGAGGGCCTCAGTCAGAACACACCTGATCTACGGTCCCCTCCTCTCCCTATTCCCTCCCTCCCTCCCTCTCTCTCCCTCTCATTTTCTGTTGCTAATAAATAGCACACAGCTGAGTCAGCGCACCTTCCTCACCTGAGAGACAAGCTGCTGCTGTACAAACACTGACTCTCTGTCTGTCACACACACACACACCTGGGATATGAGTCTCGATCTGCTGAACTTCTGTCTGTCATACGACTCCCCCACACACGCAGGCTGCTTCACCTCGGAGACGAGCTCTCTCTGTTACTATGAACTCCTGTCTGCCACACTTCGCCCACACACGCATAGTCTGACTGTGAATCACACACCTGTCAAAAAAATATTTTTTAATTTGAAGAGGCCTGACACGATTTGATTAAAATAATGAAGGTTGGCAGAATAATGATGGTAATATTCGTCTGGGCTCTGGACGCCGCACTGCCTGCCTTTAAAATGCACAAAACTGGGGTGAATAATTCAGATCATATACATACAGAACAGGGTTTATTACTAAGCAGGTTTGGAGCGATTCTATTGGTCGGTCCATCATGAATATTCACTAACCTGAAAGGAGAGCTAGAGCTTTTACACTGTGCAGAAAAAGAGATCAAAGTTTTTACACCACTAAATATATATTAGAGGTGGAGATATGGAGGAGTATCATACTGTGTACATCAGGAGTAGATGTGGTGTATCAGGATGTGGACTGGTTCAGACTCTCAGCAGGTGGAGCGGCTCAGTGTACCACTGTAGAGTCTTTAAGACCACCAACACCATCCGTTTAGAGGGGTGTAACCAAAAGTTTGACTGGTACTGTATATATATCTTCTTCCACTGTGAGAAGACACCTTAATGCTATGGAGGTCTGAAAGGATGTGTAGCTGTTCAGGAAGCTCCTCACTGAGAAAATGAGACAGATAAACGCAGGTGAACAGGTGAGATGTGGAGTGCTAATAAATTTGTGATTTGTAAAAAGTGGCTCAGAATTTACACACTGTAAACACTGTGTCCACTCACTGTCCACTCTATTAGACACTCCTACCTTGCTGCTCCACCTTGTAGATGGACAGTCAGAGACGATAGCTCATCTGCTGCTGCACAGTGCAGTGTTGGTCATCCTCTAGTCCTTCTTCAGTAGTCACAGGACGCTGGTGCCCACAGGACGCTGGTGCCCACAGGACACTGCCCACAGGACGCTGCCCACAGGACACTGCCCACAGGATGTTGCCCACAGGACGCTGCCCACAGGACACTGCCCACAGGACGCTGCCCACAGGACACTGCCCACAGGACGCTGCCCACAGGACGCTGCCCACAGGACACTGCCCACAGGACGCTGCCCACAGGACACTGCCCACAGGATGCTGCCCACAGGACGCTGCCCACAGGACACTGCCCACAGGACGCTGCCCACAGGACACTGCCCACAGGACGCTGCCCACAGGACGCTGCCCACAGGACGCTGCCCACAGGACACTGCCCACAGGACGCTGCCCACAGGACACTGTTGGCTGAATAGTTTTGGTTGCTGGGCGATTCTCAGTCCAGCAGTGATACTGAGGTGTCTAGCAGCACTGCTGTGTCTGATCCACTCACACCAGCACAACACACACTAACACACCACCAACACCACGTCAGTGTCACTGCAGTGCTGAGAATGATCCACCACCCACATAGTACCTGCACTGTGGTGGTCCTGTGGGGGTCCTGTTTATTGAAGAACAGGGTAATACAGTATACAGAGACACAGATGGACTACAGTCTGGAACTGTACACCTACAGAGTCCATCCATCCATCCATCCATCCATCCATCCATCCATCCATCTATCTATCTATCTATCTATCTATCTATCTATCTATCTATCTATCTATCTATCTATCTATATACAATATAGAGTCACTAAGAATACGTCCATGTCCAAATATTTGTGTGTATGTTTATTTTTTTATTCGGACCATTTGATTATTCAACATTCACAAATTGAATCAGTGGCTGCACAAAAGGCCACCGTCATGAGTCATATCCCATGTGCAGTCTACTTTGTTGCAGATGATGAGCTATATTGACAGGTGACATTTGTTGAATGTCAAATATATCCCTGAACATATGCCCACCATCTCACGCTTCAGGTGTAGGCCTCGGGCCTTACCCAGCCCACATACACACAGCCCAAATATGTACATGGGCTCTGTTGTTCAATCAACCTAATCTCTGTAGCGTACGATCAATCAACACCATGCGTACCCTGTACCAGCTGACTAAATACACCCATCACCAAAAGAACAGCTGCACCCAGAAGGAGGTGTGGGAGTGCAGGGCTGTTGGGAAGGAGGATAAAGGTGACCAGGATCAATAACTGATGATACATTTAGACTGATATGATCAATATGTATTGAGCTACACATACAGAAGTAGGGCCACTACCGCCACATGCCAGACGTCTCGGTATGGAGCTGTAGAGGTTCCTAATGGAGTCCTGTGATAATCCATCCCATGCAGCTTGAACATCCTCACACAGTTCCTGCAGATGGTGCGGTAGGGGTGGAGGTGGAGTGACACCAGGCCTTCTGGACGTGTGACAACAGACCGTTCATCTCGGTGCTGACCACGGTGCCTCCACACACGGATTCGTTGGGCGTCTCCACCAAGACTAAAGCGGGACTCGTCACTGAAGATGACCCGCTGCCATTCTGAGTCACTCCATGACAGTCTGGTACGACACCACTGCAGTCTTTGGTGACGGTGACGTGGTGTTAAGGACAGTCGTGTCAATGGTGCTGGCACTATCATGGAGATGACTCATGGAGGACATGAAGGTCCGCAATCGTGGCTGTTGGGTCAGTCAGGTACAGGGATAAGGCCTGTCCCTGCTTATGCCACATGTGCGGCCGAGCATTGACTCGCACCATTCGTTTGTCTCACCATGTCAAAGCCACCCACCAAGTTTCATTCCCGTGGGTTGGATGCCACTATCCATTTGACGATGGTTGTAGAAACACAGACGAAGGCCAGGCGAAGCTTTTTGCTGGTTAAGCTTTTAAGCCTTAACCAACCCCCGTTAAGCGAGCGGATAAACATACGGCGACTTCCCAATTCCAGGAACTCTCACCTGCCCTCGTTCCTCAAGAACCGCCAATTAAGGAAGCCCCTGTTTCCTCATTCAGGAAATTAAATTCACCTTTAGAACCAAGCTGCAGTGCACCATCTCCAAACCGGCACTTAAGGAGCTGTCAGCGAGAAGCATTTTTAAGTTTCCATAAACAAAAAAAAACGCCTTCCATGCCCGCTGGGCTAAACACCACTCGGTAGCCACAAATTAGACGGTGGAATGGGGTGGGGGTGTAGAGCGGGGCCTTTGTTCCGGGAAGGGGAAATTACACGGCGCAGCTTTTGTGTGCAATATATTGTATCATGTTCTTCCTACTGAGCGTATTTCTTATAGATAATGACAAGAGCCGTGAGGATATCTGCGAGAGTGAAGGAGTGAGCTAATTAAGAACGTAGCTGCCATTAGAGCCGCCGGGGTGCAGAGTGCGCGCGGCAAGGCGCTGCCACCGTAGCGCGGCACTTCGAACAACAGGGTCCGTATCACCTGGAGAGCAATTGATACCAATTATATCATATCATAAAATACCCCAATTTAATCGTCACTGAATCAACATGGGGCACCGGGCCCCAGGCGTTAGCTGCTCCGGCTAAAGGGTTAATTTCTTTGTCATTGTGTCTCGCTGACGAGGCCTACTTAAATAAAAAAACAGGGCTGCTGATTCTCCGAGCATCAATGGGGGCAATTTGGCCCGCGCCCCGACACCAGGACAACGAGCAAATGAAGAATGGCTTTGTCTTCAGGGCTCACTGTGGCGCGAGCAGTGTTTGCTCCTGTTTAGGAGAGTTCCTGACTGAAGAGAGGAAATGAAAGACGTCCAGCGTTAATGCGGCCTATTATGAGGGCAATGTTTGGGCAGAACCAGTCCTCGGCTGTGCCTGCTGTCATATCCTTGTAACCGATGCGCTGTTCTGGGTAGAAGGTAAGCTGGTTTGGAAGTGGGCTTTAAACCTGGAGCTCATTATTGAGCTCTTTCAGCCTAGCACCGATACCAGCGATGACCCATCACGTTAGAGAAGAGTTAGTCCAGTCACCAGGGTCCTCACAACCAGGATGGTTCCACATACAAGCCTTTAATCGTGGATAAATATTTGCACCCCCATCTTCACAAGCTCTGAAGGAGTAAACAGCCATTCGGAGGGGACGTGGTGTGAAACGCTCCGTTCTACAGAAACTGAACTCGACTGAACTGTTGACAGTGGGCGTGAATGGAACCAGACGTCCACCTCTAAAAGCTCCCTCTCAAAAAAGAAAGAAAGACTTTGTTGAGCAACAGTTTGGAGGCTTTGATGTTTGATGGCAGAGGTGTATATCGCCCCCCTCCAAAGAAAAACACGTATCTCCATTTTTGTTGATTTTTACTTTTATGTCTCATTTGATCACATGAGCTGCTGTTTATACCGTGTGGGAATTTCATGAAGAATGGACCAACAGAAATGGCCCAAAACTGCTCGGAAAGACGTTCGGTTCCATTGACCTTCATTCAAATTAAATTAGTTTTTTGGCCTCTCCTGTAAAGTTGCCAAAGTTGCCTGTTTTTCTTTGGACAGTGACGATATGTTGGCACTGTAAGGCATTATAGTCATATCGCAATAATACAAATACTTCAGATCATCATCAACATAATGCATATCCTCACTGTCCAATAATAAACACGTATCTCCATTTTTTTTGTTGATTTTTACTTTTATGCATCATTTGAACACGCCAGCTGCCGTTTACAGTGTGCAAAAATTTCATGAAGAATGGGTCAACAGAAAGGGCCCGGACCTGCTTGGAAAGATGTCTGGTTCCATTGACTTACATTGAAATCCAATGAGGTTTTTGCCCTCTCCTGTAAAGTTACAAGTGGGCGGTGATGCTTATATAAACTCAGAAGGCACGTGTAAGTTGACTGGTGGTTTTATAATGAATATTTTTATTGGGATTTTACTGGGTTAGAAAAGGTTAACATAAACGGCTCACCATGACAATCAACATAGGAGAACATAACAATGTGCCTGAAAAAAACAAAGATATATATACAGGGGTTGGACAATGAAACTGAAACACCTGTCATTTTAGTATGGGAGGTCTCATGGCTAAATTGGACCAGCCTGGTGGCCAATCTTCATTAACTGCACATTGCACCAGTAAGAGCAGAGTGTGAAGGTTCAGTTAGCAGGTAAGAGCACAGTTCTGCTCAAAATACTGCAATGCACACAACATTATGGGACATACCAGAGTTCAAAAGAGGACAAACTGTTGGTGCACGTCTTGCTGGCGCATCTGTGACCAAGACAGCAAGTCTTTGTGATGTATCAAGAGCCACGGTATCCAGGGTAATGTCAGCATACCACCAAGAAGGACGAACCTCCACCAGCATCACGTAGTGACCTGGCCACTATCCTGCAAGAAGAATGGCTTAAACTCCCTCTGACCACTGTGCAGGACGCAGTATATGTCATTCCCAAGACCAACTGACGCTGTATTGGCCGCGAAAGGAGGCCCTACACCATACTAATAAATGATTGTGGTCTAAAACCAGGTGTTTCAGTTTCACTGTCCAACCGCTGTATATATATATATATATACGTATGAATAAATAAACACACAAACGCATAACAGTATATATATTATTGTAGGGAAAAAAATCTTGCATACATACATTCATACGGGGATTACAAAGAAAGTTACTGATCCATAACAGGTGTCACGTCACCATGTCTGAATATGACCACCCCTATAGGATGTCTACCCTTCGAGTCATAGAGAGAGAGTTACAGGGTTAGTTTCATCTAAAGACCTGTAAAAAGTCCAGAGCTATTTATTCATTCATTCATTCATTCATACATTCATTCATTCATTCACTCACTCATTCACTCACTCATTCATTCACTCACTCACTCACTCACTCACTCACTCACTCACTCACTCACTCACTCACTCATTCATTCATTCATTCATTCATTCATTCATTCATTCACTCACTCACTCACTCACTCACTCACTCACTCACTCACTCACTCATTCATTCATTCATTCATTCATTCACTCACTCACTCACTCATTCACTCATTAACTCATTCACTCACTCACTCACTCACTTATTTATTTATTTATTTATTTATTTATTTATTTATTAAGCATTGTCCTGCAGTTTTTGCAGATTCCAATTCCAGATTGTTGGGCGTGATTGTGTGCTAGGTGCTTGTATACAGCTCGGATGCACAGATTCTGTGTGGGAAGGAATTTTTTCCCATAGACAATAAATAGGATCGAAAAACACGTGCCTATCTACACTACTTCCGCTCGACCTACAGACATCAAATCGGATACACGAGCTCGGGGCACAGTGATGGATAGACCCGCACTCGTTCGTTTCTCTTTCTTTTCACATCCCTCGTTCTTCCCATAGAGTCCCAGTCATTTCTGGACCCACCCGAAGCCGGCTGTTTCCTTCACCTGAGAGCCACCAAACTTCCCATACACACTAAAAGCAGGTCCCCAAGCACTAATCCACAGCCACACTGACCCGCACTCCTCTATCTGCCATATACAGTATTCATCCCTCGTTCCTCCCATAGAGTCCCAGTCATTTCTGGACCCACCCGAAGCCGGCTGTTTCCTTCACCTGAGAGCCACCAAACTTCACATACTCTCTAAGGACAGGTCCCCAAGCATTAATCAGCCACACTGACCCGCACTCCTCTATCTGTCATTTATTCATCCCTTGTTCCTCCCATAGAGTCCCAGTCATTTTTGGACTCACCTGAAGCCGGCTATTTCCTTCACCTGAGAGCCACCAAACTTCCCATACACACTAAAGGCAGGTCCCCAAGTCCTAATCCACAGCCACACTGACCCGCACTCCTCTATTTGTCATTTATTCATCTCTTGTTCCTCCCATACAGTCCCAGTCATTTCTGGGCCCACCCGACGCCGGCTGTTTCCTTCGCCAGCGAGCCACCAAACTTCACATACTCTCTAAGGACAGGTCCCCAAACACTAGTCCACAGCCATACTGACCCGCACTCGTTTACTCATCCCTCGTTCCCTATTAGCAAGCTGCGCAACCATCCTGCTTTTCCTATCAGGAAATGCACTTTTCTATTATTCTGTTATTTGTCGGAACATATTGACATCCACCATCATACACCACTTTCCTTACAGGGTTCTGTGTGGACCAAACCAAAAGGTTCTGGAGAAAAGTGAAAGGAAGAGTAGTGATTTTCAAATCAATCTGGAGGCATTGTGCACACCCTAATCCACTCCTAATCTGGATTAGGAATCCCAGTGTGTTTTTTTTGTGCTTTTTTTCTTTCTCTCTCTCTCTGCCTCGCTCTTTCTCTCCCTCTCTCTTTCTTTCCCTCTCTTGAGTCTGCGGTCAGTGATCATCCCTCCGGCTTTGTCCACAGGCCGGCCTCCTTAACGTTTTAGCAGCTCCCTGACTGGCTGATCTTTGATCTGATGTCTTCATAGAGGAGATCGGCAGGTTACCTAATTTAGGATGCAAATCCTCCACCACCGGAGCCTACTGGCACTTTGTAAAAGTAGAGAGAGAAAGAGAGAGAGCGAGAGAGAGAGAGGAATCTGGTCTCTGGGAGGAATGGCAGGGAGGGGGGATTCCTCAACAGGGCTCTCTCTCTCTCTCTCGCACGCCCCCCCCCCCTCCTATTCCCCTCGCTCTGATCCGCTCCACACTATAGATTAAGGTAGGGGATAACCTTTTCTTAACGCAGAAGAAAGAGTATAGCGCGGACGAGGAGGCCTGGGGTGGGCACAGGGAGGGAGGGCGGCTGCGGGGTTTCGGGGAGGGGTGGTGGGGCTGTGATGGGGGAATCCTCTCATAATAAAGCAGCATGCCATAAAAGCATGCTCTGTGTCAGGAGCTTGTGAATGGAGCTCAATGGAGCCCCATTCCTGGCCCTGGCGGGGAGCCTTGCCAAAGCCTACCTAGAGCCAACTAAGCGTGAGTAATCTGCCGGCGCTCAATGGCCGGGGCCAGCTCCATTCAGGCCCCTCAGAACTTTAAGAGTTGATAAATTTATTATCTGTGGCGATTAGGGCCGGCCCCCGTCACCTCCCTAAAGCCGGGAGAGTCCGGGAGAAGGGGGAATGAAAGGGAAGAAAAGGGGGGAAGGAAAGAAAGAAAGAAAGAAAGAAAGGGTAGCGAAAGGCAGAGAAGGAGTCTCCCTTCATTTCTTTCCCCTCTCTTTTCCCCCTCTCGCTCGCTCCGGGACCAGCCTCCCATAGCAAAAGGCCCTCTAATTGCAATACTAATGCGCTCGAAACCTCTGATTTGAAATGAACCAAGGCAGAAAATTGATTTCATGCTGTGACAGTTTATATATTGCTGCCAATAGACAAGCGGCCCACTGAATGGGAACTGTACCTTCTAATTTTGTTTGGTGGGGAGAGAAAGAAAATAATTGCTTGGTTACGTTCGGGCAGGGTATAAAAGTGCTCCAGCGATGTTTACCGTTTCTCCCTTTCCGCCGTACAGTCTGCCGGCGAGGGTCTGCGAGGTGGAATGGAAGATTAAACAAAGCAAAAATTCGAATAATTGACTGTTGACGCCGCGAGACGGAGGCTTTGTCCCTCTAACAGGTTGTAATGACAAGCGAGTTAAACAAGGGCCCGGCGCGGCAAAATAAACGCCGCGAGTCCGACCAGCTTTGTTAGGCCCGAGATCACACCCACTCGAGTGCCCACAAAGGGTGCAGTGGTTCGGGACAAATCCCACACACCCTTCAGCACATGGATAAACAATTTTATTAGCTCCATTCAGCCTGCACCACGTCTGCTTTGCTTCGCCTTTCCCCCCCACCCCTTCTTCAAGAGCCACTCTAAACGGCCAAGAAATGGACCGGGGCGTGTTATGAGACAATGTCCGAAAGCTGCTTGCTCACATGGCTGTCTGGCTGCGGCTCAGACAGAGCAGGCCGGGACGGTTTGGTGGATGCTGCAGCGCTAGGGTAGATAAAGAGATCACCATCAGGGACGTGTTGGAGGACAGAGACATGCAAACCTTTAAGAGCCCACCTGTAAGTGGTCAGTGTCTCTAGGTGTGCAGGTTCTGGGTTTGTGTTGGACCAGAATTCCTCAGTTCTGTTTGATTCTCTACACTACTGGAACCATGTCTCCCAAACTCCAGATCAGATATTGTATTAGGTCTGTGTATTTAGAAAATCACTAATGACCTCCAGAAGCCTGTTTTTAGAACCATGCTCGCTGTGCGTCCCACCCCAGCCACCGCTCGCCAGTCTCTCTGTAGGTCACTTGAGGTCATCTTACGGTGGGTAAGGGACATTGGAATGAGGGGACGCTCATCACGGTCAGTAGAGAGTGGGTTTGGCCCTCTGCCAGTCTGTAGCTGTGTTGTCCTGTGTGTTGGCTGCTGGACCTTGTTCCTATGAACCAGACGCTCACTGTATCTGCCAGTAAAGCTAGAACCCCACCTACGGTTCCTCACTGAGAACCTGCTGTACATGTGGAGATGCTGATTGGAGAAGAAACTGGAGCGCTCTCTTATTATTTCCAGAGCTGTATGTCATAGATTGACCTCTTGAGCGCTGTGGTTCTAGAGGTTAGTGATTGGCTTGCAAACTCAATTGGAAGTCAAGCCTCAAGTTTCCACCAAATATGGCTGCTCCTGGCCGGCCAATCCCTCTCCACTTCCTGGTTCTGTTCAGAAGCCATAGAGCCATCACACAGCGCTTATGTTATGGGATCATGGTATGTATTTCAGAAAGCGCCCCCTTGGGATGGATCATCATTGCCCGAGGTCCCTGGGAGCCTCCTCCATCCACCTGACCATGTGTATCTGTAAAAATACAGTGTTTGGGGGGACTGATTTGGCTTAAAGGGCCCCCCAAGTCCCCTGACAGTCAGAAGACCCTGGACATTGAATGTGATATAAGCAAGGATGGGCCTTTTCACTGTACCTGACTGACCACGATAGGAGACATTCAGCGAGCAGTGGTGTCCTCCATGAGTCATCCTGTTAGTGTCAGGACCATTGGCAGATGGCTGCACCACGCAGGACTACATCCACACAGACCGCTACCACGACTGTCCTTAACACCACGTCACCGTCACCAAAGACTGCAGTGGTGTCGTACCAGACTGTCATGGAGTGACTCAGAATGGCAGCAGGTCATCTACAGTGAGGAGTCCTGCTTTAGTCTTGGTGGAGACGCCCAACAAATCCGTGTGTGGAGGCACCGTGGTCAGCACAGAGATGAACGGTTTGGTGTCACGCGTCCAGAAGACCTGGTGTACCTCCACCTCCACCCCTACCGCACCATCTGCAGGAACTGTGTGAGGATGTTCAAGCTGCATGGGATGGATTATCACAGGACACCATCAGGAACCTCTACAGCTCCATACCGAGACGTCTGGCATGTTGGGTTAGCGAACATGGCGGCCCGACGCCATACTGAGAGACAGACTTCTGTATGTGTAGCTCAATAAATATTGATCATATCAGTCTAAATTTATCACCAGTTATTGATCCTGGTCACCTTTATCTCCCTTCCCAACAGCACCGCACTCCCACACCTCCTTCTGGGTGCAGCTGTTCTTCTGATGATGAGTGTAGTTCATTTCTACCGGGCTCTTTTCCAAACACTCTGTCTCTCTTATAAATAATGTTACAGCAGATTCACGTGCTACATCAAACTTAGGCTAGGAGTTTACCCCACTGCATCCCTGATTATCATTCCCCTGTGGCTAACAGGGGTCACTGCTGACCAACACATCGCCACCCCATTACCCAAACTCAATATGGCCAGCTCATCAATTACAATCATACAAATATGCTACATATTCACCAGCAGCCTGTTTCTGTTCACAAACGAGGCCCCTGTCGTACGCACTGAGCGGAAAGGATTCTTCCACAGTGTTGTTCTCACACTCAATTGACTGTGTGCTTATGTGTGTGATTGTGTGTGTGTGCGAGAGAGAGAGAGAGAGAGAGAGAGAGAGAGAGAGAGAGAGAGAGTCATTATGTACAATTTGAGCGAGCACGTGGACAAATGTGTGTACAGAGCTTTCAATCATCTTTATGAGAGTCTCATTCTGTGTGTAAAACAGAGAGAGAGGGAGGGGGAGAGAGAGAGAGAGAGAGAGAGAGAGGGAGGGGAGAGAGAGGCAGAGACAGCGAGGGGGAGAGAGATGTAGACAGGGAAAGAGGTAGTGGAAGAGAAAAGTGGGAGAGAGGTAAGGGCAGAGAGAGAGACAAAAAGAGAGAAAGACAGAAGGAAGAAGAGCAAGGGGAGAGAGAGGGTGAGAGAGAAAATGAGAAAGAAAAAAGAGATAGAGAGAGAGAGAGAGAGTTGGGGGGAGAGAGAGAAAGAGACAGAAAGATTGGGAGATATAGAGGGAGAGACAGTAGGGGGAGAGAGACAGCTAGAGGGAGAGACAGAAAGAAAGAGAGAGAGAGACAGTAGGGGGAGAGAGGGACATAGAGAGGGACAGAGAGAGAGAGAAGATGAGGGGGAGAGAGAAAGACAGAGAGACAGTAGGGGGAGAGAGACACTACTGTCTCTACCCCAACACTGCTGCCTCTAACTCAACACTAGTAGGGGGAGAGAGAGAGAGTTGGGAAAGAGGGAGAGAGAGAGACAGTAAAGGGGAGAGAGACAGGGAGAGAGAGAGATATAGAGGGAGAGACAGTAGGGGGAGAGAGACAGCTAGAGGGAGGGACAGAGAGAAAGAGAGAGAGAGAAACAGTAGGGCGAGAGAGGGACATAGAGAGGGACAGAGAGAGAGAGAAGAAGAGGGGGAGAGAGAAAGACAGAGAGACAGTAGGGGGAGAGAGACACTACTGTCTCTACCCCAACACTGCTGCCTCTAACTCAACACTAGTAGGGGGAGAGAGAGAGAGTTGGGAAAGAGGGAGAGAGAGAGACAGTAAAGGGGAGAGAGACAGGGAGAGAGAGACAGTGGAGAGGAAGAGAAGGTGAGAGGGAGAGCGACAGTAAGGAGGGAGAAAAAGAGAGAGAGACAGTAGGGGGAGAGAGAGAGCTAGAGGGAGAAAGAGAGAGGGACAGAGAGAGGGATAGAAGAAGAGAGACACTACTGTCCCTACCTCAACACTGCTGCCTCTAACTCAACACTAGTAGGGGAAGAGATAGAGAGAGAGAGAGTTGGGAGAGAGGGAGAGAGAGAGACAGTAAAGGGGAGAGAGACAGGGAGAGAGAGACAGTGGGAGAGGAAGAGTAGGTGCGAGGGAGAACGACAGTAAGGGGGGAGAAAAAGAGAGAGAGACAGTAGGGGGAGAGAGAGAGCTAGAGGGAGAAAGAGAGAGGGACAGAGAGAGGGATAGAAGAAGAGATACACTACTGTCCCTACCTCAACACTGCTGCCTCTAACTCAACACTAGTAGGGGAAGAGATAGAGAGAGAGAGAGTTGGGAGAGAGAGAGAGAGAGACAGTAAAGGGGAGAGAGACATGGAGAGAGAGACAGTGGGAGAGGAAGAGTAGGTGTGAGGGAGAGCGACAGTAGGTTGAGAGAGAAAGAGAGAGAGACAGTAGGGGGAAAGAGGGACATAGAGAGGGACAGAGAGAGAGAGAAGATGAGGGGGAGAGAGAAAGACAGAGAGACAGTAGGGGGGGAGAGACAGCAAGAGGGAGAAAGAGACAGGGACAGAGAGAGAGAGAAGGAGAGAGACCGTAGGGAGGAAGAGACAGGGACAGAGAGAGAGAGAAGGAGAGAGACAGTAGGGGGAGAAGTTGGGGGTCCGATGGTGGGGGGGGGGGGGTTACTGGCTGGTTGTTTTGCAGTTCATTAATCTTAATGGGAGATGAATATACTGAGGTCCTCCAATGTCAGCCCCACCGGCAATCAGCAAACACTCAACTCTCACAACACCAGTTACACATCAACCTACAGACGGACTGAAGGATTGATAATCCAGCCTTCAACTTCACTGAATGTGTTTGGGGTTGTGTGAATGAAACAGAAGCAGACAAACAGCTCAACCAACTTCTACGACTGAACCCTGGAGGTGGTAGTGTTGAGGTAGAGGTGGTAGTACTGAGGTTGAGGTGGTAGTGTTGAGGTAGAAGCAGTAGTACTGAGGTAGAGGTGGTAGTGCTGAGGTAGTGACAGTAGAGTTGAGGTAGAGGCAGTAGTATTGAGGTAGAGGCAGTAGTACTGAGGTAGAGGTGGTAGTGCTGAGGTAGTGACAGTAGAGTTGAGGTAGAGGCAGTAGTATTGAGGTAGAGGTGGTAGTGTTGAGGTAGAGGCGGTAGTACTGAGGTAGAGGTGGTAGTGTTGAGGTAGAGGCGGTAGTACTGAGGTAGAGGTGGTAGTGTTGAGGTAGAGGCTGTAGTACTGAGGTAGAGGTGGTAGTGTTGAGGTAGAGGCGGTAGTACTGAGGTAGAGGTGGTAGTGTTGAGGTAGAGGCTGTAGTACTGAGGTAGAGGTGGTAGTGTTGAGGTAAAGGCAGTAGTACTGAGGTAGAGGTGGTAGTGCTGAGGTAGAGGTGGTAGTGTTGAGGTAGAGGTGGTAGTACTGAGGTAGAGGTCGTAGTGTTGTGGTAGAGGCAGTAGTACTGAGGTAGAGGTGGTAGTGTTGAGGTAGAGGCTGTAGTACTGAGGTAGAGGTGGTAGTGTTGAGGTAGAGGCGGTAGTACTGAGGTAGAGGTGGTAGTGTTGAGGTAGAGGCAGTAGTACTGAGGTAGAGATGGTAGTGTTGAGGTAAAGGCAGTAGTACTGAGGTAGAGGTGGTAGTGTTGAGGTAGAGGCGGTAGTACTGAGGTAGAGGTGGTAGTGTTGAGGTAGAGGCGGTAGTACTGAGGTAGAGGTGGTAGTGTTGAGGTAGAGGCAGTAGTACTATGGTAGAGGTGGTAGTGTTGAGGTAGAGGCTGTAGTACTGAGGTAGAGGTGGTAGTGTTGAGGTAGAGGCGGTAGTACTGAGGTAGAGGTGGTAGTGTTGAGGTAGAGGCAGTAGTACTGAGGTAGAGATGGTAGTGTTGAGGTAAAGGCAGTAGTACTGAGGTAGTGGTGGTAGTGTTAAGGTAGAGGTTGTAGTACTGAGGTAGAGGTGGTAGTGTTGAGGGAGAGGCAGTAGTACTGAGGTAGAGGCTGTAGTACTGAGGTAGAGGTGGTTGAGTTGAGATAGGGACTAAAAGGAGGGACTGCATGTGGGCGTGGCCAAAGACCATAGAGTGAAGGAAGTAGCTGAATCTGCAGGTGTATGGGAGGGGACGGTCATACGCGTCTACCAGCAGTGGATAAAATCCCAGTCTACAGGGAATTCTCCTCGGAAGTGTGCCAGGGAAGGCACCAACTAAGGTTACCACCTTCCACAAATGAAAATAAGGGATGCCCACCATGGCTCCTCAGGGCCATGACCACCACAGGCACCACTGGAGGAGTGGAGGGTGGCTTGGTCCCGTATTAGAGCTGGGTCCGGGGGGACCACATCAATGTTCAGGCCCTGCCTACATCCAAGAACTGGTCCAGTACATGTTAAATCCAGTCACCGCGGTTACTGGTGCTGGTGGAGGTGTTACAGGCTATGAGGTGCGTTTCAGTCACAGGGGTCTCATGTTTTAGTCCAATGAGATTACATACAGCGGGGGGCAATAACGTCTACTGTAAGCTTTCCCCCCATGCAGGTTTGCTGCATTCCTATTGGTCCATTCGTCATGGAAGTAGACCACAGTTGTGAGCCACACCTGAGGAGATTTGCTGCATGGTTTATGATGCTTCCATGATGAAGAACAGGACGAACAGGACGCCTCACCTACACACAATTCTATTACAAGTAGGAGGTTAAAGCTGTTTTCAGCGCCGCCACACGCTACGCTTTCGGTGCCCGCCTTCGCAAACATCTTCACCACAAACGTGTAAAAGTCTCCGGCTCCTGGAGGCCTTTAATTGGCCGTGCGCATGAAGGATACGATGGTGTCAGAGCCTCTGGGACGTTGTTCACCTTTCTAAGGCAGTAACAAAATAAGCAATTGTCTCACAGATAGCACCTTTAATTAGCCCGGCCACATTTCCCAACACCAGCTCCCCCTCATTAGACCTGTGAGGGACTAAGGGCCAATCAGGGGCCTCGGCCTTGGGGGGTCCTGATCTGACATCATTAAGGTAATGTGTGTGTGGCGGCGGTGATTTGCCTCTACGGGCTGGTCACTGTTACACTCTCACACTGCCTGGGAGTGCTAGGAGGGTGGGGTGTGTGTGGGCGTGGAATCTGTTTTACTGACATACTGGGTACTGATAGATCTCATAAATGAATGGGAAACATGACCTCTTATGTTGCGGGGACCAGGCTGGTCCCATGAGAAACGCACCCCCGCTCCCCCTTTTGGTGACCTAGGCGACGTGAGGTCATGTGCCTGGGTTAACGTATAGTGTACATGTAGGTGGATTAATACTTAGGTCAGTGGAGAAGCCCCATAAAGATAGTAATACAAGACGCTGTGTGTGCGTGTGAACATTGCGGAGTGTGTTTTCACCTGTTGCTGGGCCGGCCTCCTTTCCCCATGAGGCCAGAGGGTGTGTGATGACGTCTCTGAGGGGAATTTGGCGCTTTGCATTCTGGTCAGGTCTAATGTGGCAAAAAACAAGCCGGAGTCTCCCTCAGGTAAGATCGGCCGGCTGTGGCCAGAGAGGCTCTGGAAAGGGAAAAACACGGATACGGATTCCGGCCTCATTGTAGGAGGTGTCGGAATGGGGTGATGAGGAATAATGATGGGATATGATGACAGTATTAGAGGGATAGGATAAGTTCATTGGGGAAAACTCCAGAACTCCAGAACCCTTTTGGGCCTGCTCCAGCCTGGACACAAGATGAGCTACAGGTGAGCAGCATGGGGGCATACAGGTTCCGTAGGCATCCTGGGAGGGCGTGTCGATCCCTCACACTCCAAGGCTACCAAAGCTTGCGCCTCTACTAGTCGTATAGGTGCTTCATTGGGGATAAATCTGGCAACCCGGCAGTGTTGGAATCTGGTGGAGACATTCCCGGGAACGCTTGCCAGTTGGGTGAGGCCTTATCCTGCTGAAAAATGCCACATGTGGTCAGAGGATGCCCTGCACATACCGCTAAGCCATTAGTGTGCCTAATATCACTACTAGGGGTGACTAATACTAGGGGTCATACGTGATGACCCCTCAGATCCTGCACCACACAGGACCACATGCACACAGACCGTTACCATGACTGTCCTTAACACCACGTCACCGTCACCAAACACTGCAGTGGTGTCGTACCAGGCTGTCATGGAGTGACTCAGAATGGCAGCGGGTCATCTTCAGTGACGAGTCCCGCTTTAGTCTTGGTGGAGACGCCCAACGAATCCGTGTGTGGAGGCACCGTGGTCAGCACCAAGATGAACGGTCTGTTGTCACACGTCCAGAAGGTCTGGTGTCCCTCCACCTCCACCCCTACCGCACCATCTGCAGGAACTGTGTGAGGATGTTCAAGCTGCATGGGATGGGTTATCACAGGACACCATTAGGAACCTCTACAGCTCCATACCGAGACGGCTGGCATGTTGCGTTACCCCGACGCCATACTAAGAGGCGCTACATCTGTATGTGTAGCTCAGTAAATAAATCCCACACCTCCTTTTTTAATGATGAGTGTGGGAATGCGTCTTCCCATCTAAAAATCTGGTTACAGCAGCTCGGCTATGCTACCACGAGTACGTCTCAGTGATGGCAGGCCTACAGCACTTCCTAGCTCTCCACGTAACCATTCCATGCATTCTTCATTCCACTGGCGAAACCTTTCACCCTCCTATCTACACAGTGTCATCCCGGGATCATGTAAAGGAATGAAGCTCCGGTCAGAAATGCCCCAGCATCCTCCGGCATCCTCCCACCCCGGCCTATTTGTATGGAAAACAGAGGTTACGCCTTGACCCCACCCTCTATCAATCAAAACCCTCACAATGCTCCTCCATCTGTCTGCTGATCTGCAGCAGCACTGCGCCTCCATCCTGCCTCCTGTGAATAGAGGGCCATCCTGGAGAGCTCTGCTGCCCCCCCTTCCTCTTTACTGCCAATGCCTCTTTACTCCCACTGGCCAATGCTCTGGGGGGCCATTAAAATCAGAAACATCACCAGGCTGTAATGACCAGCAGAAGATTCACTTCCTCTCCCTTCCTTTCTGGGTGTCTCTGGCCCTCCACCGCCCGTCGCTTCCTCCGTAACCCCACACTGTGACCTCACGGCCCCCGGTGGCAATTTGCGGGATGATGGCAAACAAACGTCATGTCTCCAGCAGCAGGGCGTGGGAGGAATCAAACGCTGTATTGTGAGAGCAGAAAAAAGCTGAATAGGACGAGCTAAGTTGCGCTTCATTGTGAAATTGACAGTCCGTGGTCAGAAGTTAGCAGAAGATAAACGTGGACTGATAATCAGCGTGATGGTCGGTTATTAATCTCAGTGTTACTGCGCTCTGCTAAAGCCTGAGTAGACTGATAAACCAACGTGATGCTTGACATCACAGCTACGTGGCTACCTGAGCTGGCTACTAGTTGGACCCAGCTGATGTGAGGATGCTGGGACTGGTGACGTTTTGATGCATGCACGAGTGGTGTTCAGTTCAGAGGCCCTTCAGTTTGGATGTCTAGGCAATGCTACATTGCAGCTACGTGGCTACACGGGCCGGGCGCTTGGACAAAATTGCATTTCAGCTGTGGGGACGCCTGGACTGATGGTCCTAGGCTGCATGCATGAGCTGTGCTACACTGCAGCTATGAGGCCTTTCAGGCTGGCTGCCTAAGCGATGCTACATCGCAGCTACGTGGCTACCTGGGCTAGCTGTTTGTTTGATCCGGCACAGCAGCTGTGGGCCTGCATGAACTGTTGGTGTTTGGCGGAACGGATGAGCAGTGCTATTACAGCTACATGGTTACCTGAGACAGCTCCTTGGGTGACACTGCATTGCAGTGTTGGTGTAGCTGTAGCTCAGTGGGTTACACTGCTAAGTGTTACGTACAGTGTTGGTTGGTGTAGCTCAGTGGGTTACACCACTACTCAGGGTGCCACCTCTACATGTGGGAGACTGGGGTTCGAATGTGAGCTATATGTGAGCTACACCAATAAGAGTCCTTGGGCAAGACTCCTAACACTATGTTGGCCTACCTGCAATCGTTAACCTTGTAAGTCGCTCTGGATAAGAGCGTCAGCTAAATGCCTGGGCCGTTGATGTTTGGTTGCAGGCATTAGCAGGAAGCTATCTGAGCCGGTGCTTGGACAACCAGTTCAACTGGTGGTCCGTAGTCACGTCACAGCTATGTGGCTACCTGGGCTGGCCCCTTATGACGGTGTTGCTGGTATGAGGCTACCTGGACTGGTCCTGGGATTTCTATGTGGCTTAATACGTTTCTGGCCTTCAAGGCTTCCCAGGTTGGTTCATCATGTGATGCAGCATAGTTATGGGGTGAGGGCTTCCTCTATGGGTACGTGACTCCCTACTGTGGATTCATTGAAAAGCGTCTTTGTGCATGGCAAAGGCACTCCATCAGTAAACGGGATGATGGTGAATCTATGACTCTATGATTGTACCGGAAATATTATCACCACCGGCAACAGCTTCAACCCAAACCTCAGTAATAGCATAATCAGTTGCGGCTCAATGATACTGTGATAATCAAATCTCCCGATCTCCCTTTTCTAGTTTCAAAGTGGGAAAAAGTCCATCCCGATTTGACGTCTCCTTGAAAAACAAAAGCCTCTGTCTGCCTCCGCCGCACTTTGCCCTCAAACTCATTGATTGCTCAACTGTCTGCCACTCGGTGATAAAAGTGGCACCCGAAAGCCCGGGGCCCCGTGTTTCTCCCACGATCTCCCTCCTTTGTCTCCAAAACGGTGTAATTTCAGAGATTGAAGTCTTCGCTGGTGGCTTCATCTCCTGCTCTGACAACAATAGTCCCTGAATGCTTTCAGCAATGATGGATAAATTGCCGGGTAGTAAAATATTATATCTAAGGTAGGTGATGGGGCCTTTTCTACGGGGCTGCTCTCTCCATCAGGCTCATGGCAGCTGAGGTAATTATAGTCTGTCTCTCTCTCTCTCCTGCCTCTCCTATTTGTCACCAGCTCATCTGCGGGAGCAATAGGACAGTAATGGTTCGAATTAACATCTGTTGCCTGACTGGCATTTTCAAAGACAGTGACAACCTCCACACTGACCTTTTCTGATCATTGACCAAAAAAAAGAAAAGGGGATAAAAACGGAAAAGTCCCGTAATTAACTGGCCTCCTCATCCGTCTCGCATCCTAACCTGAATAGCATAATTATAAGGTATATTATGGTTTGGAGTGAAAGATGGACGACGGCCCTAAACGTGTCGCTTATTGTGGCTTATCTTTGGATTCATTTGGTCAATTAAAACCTGTTATTTGGAGCTGAATGGGTGAGCCGGGCGTCAGGACTGATGATCCCAGGGCGTTGGTGGGTCGGCGATGCCAAAGTACCTCATGGTGCCCCGAAGCCCTGAACAATAAGCCGCCTGGCGCCTCAGAATCACAGGCCTCTTACAGGCAAGGGCTTTTTACAATACAGACTGACCATTCAATGTGATTCTCTAAAGCTCCACCCAGAAGGAATCAACCGGCAGGAATGAAACTTGGTGGGAAGGTTTGACATTGTGAGACATGCCAATGATTCAAGTTTCACGCTCGGTCGCTATCACTGTACCTGACTGATCCAACGGCCATGACTGTAGATATCCAGCATGTCCTCCATGAGTCACCACTGGGAGACCACTGCATGACGCAGGACTACATGCACGCAGACTGTTACAACCACTGCCCCTAACACCACGTCAACATCGTCATGGAGTGACTCAGAATGGCAGCGGGTCATCTTCAGTGACGAGTCCCGTTTCCCGTGTGTGGCGGTAGCGTGGTCAGCGCCAAGGTGAACGGTTTGTTGTCAGAAGTCACACATCCAGAAGGCCTGGTGTCACTCCACCTCCACCCCTACCGCACCATCTGTGGGAACTGTGTGAGGATGTTCGAGCTGCATGGGATGGATTATCACAGGACACCGTTAGGAACCTCTACAGCTCCATACCGAGATTTCTGGCAGTTGCGTTAGCCATACTGAGAGACTCTACTTCCGTATGTGTAGCTCAATTAATATCGCCCATATCAGTCTAAATGTATCATCAATTATTTATTACACAGGATGTTTATGAATTCGCTGCCTCATTCCAGAGAACAGCATGAAACCGTAGGTTCCACAGATATGTCTTTTTGGTTTGGTCCCTAAACAACACCACCCAAAATAATGATACTAGGGTAAAGCTAATTCCTATGGGACTCTAGTAGTATGTTAGCACTAAGCTAACAACCGTTGACATATTGATCCTTTGGATGGACTAGATTAAAAACGGACCAGTGTAGCTTTTAAAAGACATCCCGTGTTTCATTTGAGTTCGTTGGTAAGTGAACAAATCGATAGATAAAGACCTCTACCGGGTCAACTCTAAATTTCCAATCGCCTGACCTCAGATTTAGAAGCGAGTGACGGAGGAAGTGGCGTGCCACCCACGGGCCTCACCCACATACCCGCGACTGAGCCTCGCACGGACGAGAGATCCCCCCGCTCTTCAATTTGTCCTCCCGAGGATTGTCTTTTATTGATGACTTTCTAGGTCAGCGACCCTCGGTGCTTTTCAAAGGATCTAAGAGGCACCCAGATGGGCCCGCTCAAGAAGGAGCCTATTGTCGTCGCCTTTCTATAGTGTCTTACAAATGAAATGCGCAGGAGCCATTAGCCCTGGGTGGATTGTTTTATGGGCTGGGTGCCTCTCTCATGGGGGGTAATGATGACAGTGCAGGCCACAGATCAGTCATTGCAACAATTGGGACCGGGGCCCTTTCTTAAGACAAGAGGCTTTTGCTCTCTTCTCTCCCATTGCTTTTCATTGGGAATAAACTCCTGGCTGGCTTCACAATGGAGATCCAAGATGTTGCAACTTTTGTGAGCTGCGGCGAAAGTGCAAACAATCTGGTGCTCCGCCTCGGCTTGCCGGTGCCTGCACCAAGAGGTTTTCCGAGCTCGGGGTAAATCATTTACCGCTGGTGAAGAGCAGATAGACTTTACGATACAGCAAATCCCAGGAACATTGTCTTTGACTGATAACTCTCTAGGTCGGTGACCCCGGTCTAGGTCAGGGGTCCGGAATACCTTACTGGAGCGGCGTGCCTTGCTGAAAGTGCTTGGGCAGGTGAAGCTTGTTCTGTGTTTCCTTTAGGGAGCGGAAAGCCAGGTGTCAGCTTTCCCCCCCACATTCACCCCGAGCGCTGTGCAAACTCCCCGACTGGAGCCCGCGCGAACTCGGCAGATAAGCTTCAGCTAACACTGACATCACCTTATTGAATTAGGCTGTTTGTGTGGCAGCCACCAGGGAAGCCACCTCCACCTCTGCTTCTCACCTGTTGACAGGTGGGAGGGAAGTCGAAGCCACCTCAGAGGAAATTAGCAGGCAACTTTGTTTGGATGCCAGCTGGGCGTATTAGAAACGAGAGCTTTGGAAGGGAATTGTTTGACAGGCCTTTGTTAGAGGGAAGCACAAAGGTAATACCAGCGAGAACCAGGTAGGGAAACCGTTCGGAGTAGCGGAACATAGACTGTTCATTAAGAACTAGGACCTTTAGGAACATCCGGATGGCTTACATTGTCACGGGATGGCATACATGTCATTTCTTTCTATACATGTGTGTTCGCCTGCCATATTCACTTCAACACTGTCAGGCTTCTTCCCCAGTGCAGTCATTAATAAGAATAGATCAATAAATAATAATAAATAATAATAATAAGTTACAGTGCAAAGACCAACAGACAGAAGACACATGGCAATACGTGCATAAACAGTAAGACGTATGCAAAATGTGCATACTAGAACTGAGGTGCAAAGGGCAGGGCGAGAGGCAGCCTAGTGTTAATGTACATGTAGGAAAGTACAGCAGGTTGATGGAGTGCAGTTAAGTTGAGTATGTGGCTGTGTTAAGTATGTGGTAACTAGTGTGCCCGTCAGGTACTGAGAATAGAAGCTCAGTGTCCAGGTGTTCAGCTTACAGGACAGATGTACAGTGCAAATTCCTACTACTCAGTATCCACGTGAATTCAGCTCTAGAATATAATTAATAATTTTGTTCCCCCAGTAATTCTTTAGGACGTCTTCTCCAACTTTCTCCAGACCTGAGATGAAAATCCCACCATTTTTCTTATATATTTATTTTCCACTGCAGAATAAAAACGTTAAGGTGTCAACCAAGTTATCCAGAGGGGCTTGATAGGGGGGGATTGTTCACAGAGGTGCTGATGGAAACCATGCATCGGCTGAATGTGAACAAAACCTTTCCATTTAACATTCCATTTAACATTACGTATAAGCTTTGTTTGTAAATATACATGGCAAAGAAACATAAATAATGTTTGATAATAATAATAATAGCTCTGATTTTATTTCAAGGCAATTAAAACAGTAAAATCAATTAAAATTTTAAATTAAAAATAAAATAAAATAAAATAAAATAAAATAAAATTTAAATGAAATGAAATGAAATGAAATCAAATCAAATAAAATTTAAATAAAATAAAATAAAATAAAATAAAATGACTGTCATTATATGAATACAGGGCTGTACAGTATAACTAAACACTACCAGATTACATCTCCAGTCGTACCTAAAATGAGAGATTTTTTAAATTTAAGATAAAAAATTAGTAAAAGTAAAAGTTTTTAATGAAAAAGCAAGTAAGTGACATCACTGTGTAAAGTTCTTTTGATTGCTAAAACTTGATGAGAAATTGCAAAAATGAAAATTTGATTTGAAAAGATGAGATTTGGTGGTCATTTTTTTTTATTTTATGGCAGAAAAAATCTCAAAATCTGGACAGCAAAACAAAAATATTTTTACTGTAATGTGGAAAAACCTTTCTCAGAATTTTTTTTTTATTAAACAATAAAGGATCTTGTTTAGCTTTTATCACTAGCATCTTTTTTTTTTGCACAGAATTTAACAAACTTAGCTACTGAATCAGTTACGGATGCTTGCCATGGTTTTAAGCTAGGAATTTGGCCATATTTGAAATTTTGCAGTTAAATTTATTCAGTGTGTTGAAGCAGCATCTTGGTCCCCTAGATACACACGTACGGGTTCGATGGTGCTCTCACAAACAAAACGGCCTTTGGTGTTATAGAGTGCCAGTTCCCATCTCCAGCACTGTAAAGACCATCAGTAAGGTTCTCCATAATGAGGCATTTCACATCTGACGACCATCAGTGGGGATCGCATCCTGGTGCGCTGTGAGACCAAACACCGATCACTAGATACGCTAATCCAGAAGAACCAGCCGTCCTGAACCACTAATCAAACCCTGGGTTCTGCTGGCTCAGTACAAGCCCAGCTCTCGCATTACGGCGCTCACGGTGAACCATAAACTAACGACCAATCAAAACGGCAATGATCTCCCCTAATAATCAAAAACATCCCAATTTAGAGACGCCGCCCGGCACTGATAACACAGATCAGTGTTCCTAAATCACGGCCTCCACCCCATTTGTGGAGCTGTCGCTTGATTATCATATGTAATTTGTGAGTTGGGGCCGAGGGACTGGGGGACTCCTCTAATCCTCTTCGGCTGGCAGCTGCCTGGACCTCTCCTCCCATGTTTTGCTAATTTGAGTCTGTGATGTGGTACGCTAGTTTAGCGCTGATTGCTATCAGCAGCTCAAACGCTGGGGGGAAATAGGACTGGGGAGACCGGTCCGCTGATCTAAGGCCCTATCTCGCCCTATTTGCATAAGAGGCAGGGGGCTTTGATATGGGATAAGCAGGTGACACTCATTTTGTGATCGCAGGCCGCGACCCTAATCGAGTGGGTTGCGCGGAAGGGGGTGTTGATGGACACCGATAAAAGATACGATGTTTATTAAGCAGGAGGATTAGCAGCCTGGGGGGGGAATCCTTCAGGGAGGGATGCGTGTCACATACGGAGACACTGACCCTTCCTGGTAGATATCAAGAAGTTAATGCCGTGAATGAATAAGATTGTAGCTTAGCGGCGGAGCCTGCTTTATCCCAAACAATTTCCCCAGCTGGATCTTCCCAAATCTCACCGTACCCTTTATCACCGGGTCCGCTCGCCCTCCTGCTCAACTCCAAGAGGGCCCAAAAGACATGTTAACACAGCAAACAATAACCTTCCCTCTGCCCAACACTAGCCCTGTGTTAGCAAATGGAGAAGTCTGGGCTCAATCGCTACCGAGAAGCCCATTGTTTAACACTAGTAGGTGTGTTTTCAATTCGGGACCCCCTGCCTCTCGGCTTTTACAGCTCCCCCCAGCTTCCCACAGTGCCTGAGTGGCCAGCGCACTCGCCACTGTACTCGCTCAGTCATTTAGGACAGCCTGAGCTCCGTGTCCTGCCCCTGTTTATCGATCCTATCCCACTGACTGACTCCGCAATTTCCCTCCACGCGGCGGTGGGCCTCCAACTTCTCCTAGGCACCCCTGCCCTCGGAGCTCTCCCCTAGGACGCCGAGAGAAGCCAGTGCCTTGTCTGAGCATTCTATCAGAATACAGAGCCGAGGTGGGGAGTGGATAATGGGATTCTTGAGTGAAAGGCAGGCCTCACAGTTGGACGAAGGTATCCGAGGTATTCCAGGGACAAAAAACATTTCCACCAACCTTTCAGACCAGCTAGGACCCTAGCTTCCTTTGTAAGGACCCCGGTCGGTAATTCCCGCTCAGCAACGAATGCAATAGCTAGCATGTTTCTTAGCGGCATGCCTTTAGAGACACAATGGCAGTGATGGGACTTTTGTCCGTAAGCAAATCCAGGCATCCCAACACTGTCTTCCTCGCATTTGAAAGACCAGTGAGTGGGACTCACCTAGCATCTCCACCCTGATGGTGACAGTAGATCATGTAGCCAAGTCCCCGTAGACACCATCAGGCCACTGGATTTAACCCGTCATATATGGAAACCCGCATGGAGGTGCGCCTCAGCTGATTCGGGAACTGAATCCTGTTTGATTCCCAGCGGCCCCTCTTAGGACCCCCACCCTTGCTGTGAGCCGTACCACCCGCCACTGATCTGGCGACAGAGAGCCAGCCCGCCACATATGGATCCTCCCTTGATATCATTCAGCCGGCGTGTAATCTTATTATGCAAAGTCTTAATCCGCACCTACGTCCCAATGCCCCAAGGATGGCAATATTGTGATATCAAGGTGCTGGAGGTCATGTTGTGTGATCCCGGCTCTATTCTTTCGAGGAGATGGGGGGATTCAGAGGCTCCCAGGAGTCCAGAAGCTAGATAGAAAGATAGACAGACTAAGAGAGAGGGAGGGGGAGAGGGTAAATGGGATATATACTGGCGCTCCTGTAAGGAAACGTGGTGTCTCTGAAACGGCAATTCTACGGTTCTGTTTAAAGGCCATTTTAATGCCATAGGATTCTATATGACGTAGTTTTAGATGATTTCTGCTGGCTGTAAGGGGGTGTTCCATCATGCTATCAGCTTTTCCTGATCTTGCAGGAGTCAGTTTTGCTGCCCAACTAGTCTAGCATCACCAGAGGAACAGCGCCACCTAGGGCAGTGGGGAGGCTAAGTGCCTTACCCAAGGGCATAAGCTGCTGCGACCTCTCAATTCATGGATAACTCTTAAACCATGTATGTAGGCACCTCCAAAATATTTTGGATAGATGCACTTCAGCAATAAACCTGTACACCTGTTCAATCAAATGGCAGCAACAGGTAGACACATTCACGATGGCCCACCGAAGTTCAAAACAAGCTTCAGACTGGGGAGTGGCAGGTTCTAGACAAGCTGGTCTGAGTACTACAGAAGCTGCTGATCTACAAGGTCCTTGCACAACCATGTCTTGGCTTTACAGAAAAGGGCCCATAAAGGAGACCATGTCCTGTGTGTGGCAGTCACCTAGGCAGGAATGGCTAGTTGATGCCAGAGGTCAGAGGGAAATGGCCAGACTGCTTCCAGCTGATAGAAAGGCAACAGCTGCTCAAACAACCACTCGATACAAGCGAGGTTAGCAGAAGAGCAACTCTGAATGCACAACACCTCAGCAGAGGAACACAGACGAGGCGACTGGGGCTACAATTTGCATGAGCTCACCAAGACCGTTAATAGAAGATTGGAAAAACAGAATTTGGCATGAAGAACATGAAGCATGGATCCATCCTGCCTTGTATCAACAGTTCAGGCTGCTGCTGGTGGTGGAATGCTGATGGGAAATTTTTCCAGTATCTGGTTGAATCTATGCTTGGAATAACTAATTAAGGCAGTTCAAAAGGCAAAAGTGTGGGGCCAACTTCTCACTAGCCTAGCAATGAGTAAGTATTGGTAACTGGCAGGTGCATATATATATATATATATATATGTAGAGGGAACTAAAACTCAGAGTTCATAGAAGGAGCCCAGGGAACCTTCAGGATTTGAAGAGTGTTTGTATGGGAGAACGGGCCAAAATCACACCTGAGCAATGCAAGTGGCTAGCTTCTCCATATAGGAGGCATCTTGAAGATGTCCTCACCGACAAAGGCTTTAATATGACGTATTAAATACATTCTAGGAAGCGTGTTCGGCACTTTTCCCCTGCGTCATTTCTCATTATTACGCGTAAATTCATTTCTGGACATCTAGGGTTTGATTGGATGGGTTGTTATGACAACTGGTGAGAATGTCATGTCAATAGCACTTTTAGAAATATATTTAATTAGGAAATATGGTGACATGTTCAATACTTATTTCATATATATATATATATATATATATATATATATATTTTTTTTTTTTTTTTGTGGAAGGATGAGATTGAGGTCTCCAGCTAGGATTAGAGTTGGTTTGAAGCTGTAGGATTTTTCCAGCAGACACATTATTGGACAGGGGAATAAGAGGCCACCAGCGTGGTGAAATTGGATCAGGATTGCCATTCGCTGTGAGTCAGCGGCGGCAGCTAAAACAGCAGCTGCCCTGCCGATTTCTCTCTCCTTTCAGGTGGAGCCACCTCCAGTGACTTGGAAAGAGAGAGGATGGGAAGAGAGGGAGGGGTTGGGAAAGGGAGAGAGAGAGAGAGAGAAAGGGATACACAGACAGCACGAGAGAGAGAGAGAGAGAGAGAGAGAGAGAGAGAGAGAGAGGGAGGGAGGTGGGGGTGATAATTTTGAGGTCTGTGAGGTTTAGCTGCAGTGTAATGAGATTAAGTGTAACACCTTTGCTAGGGAAAAAAAGCCACCTGGTGCTGTAACGGGCGGAGAGAGAGGGCACTAATCCGTTCCCATCTCTGGGACGTCATTCAGAAAGGCCGCCAGTGATTTCCGCTCTGCTAGCCTCTAGTTAATTCCATCACCAGGAGAGACGAGAGAGAGAGAGAAAGGGAGGGAAAAAGGGAAGAGCTTATTATCCCATAACTAAAGCCCTGAGAACACGCAGACGGGACGTCATCCTGGAGCTCAAAGGGGGGGAAGCCGTTTTACACCGCGCATTTTCAGCATGATTCATCCAAAGCTGCCTCACGAGGACATTCTCTAGAATCACAGCAAGCCTAAACAGCAAGCCTAACAGATGATACATCAGTGTTAGCGACTTAGCATAACAACACAGTCATCAAAGTCATTCTGGCTGGTTTGACGTAAAGCGCTCCAAACTTGAAGAGTTGGACCTGGTTACACTGGTGGTGATAGGAACCAGACATCCGAAGTTACTTCATAATACAGTTATTAATATGCTGACTGATCCCTGAGACACTGTTTTATGATATTATAAGGGAAGCTGCCCGAACAAAATATCGGCCACCTTGCTTGTTTACGGTGGTTGTAACTTCAGGTACCTGCAGATGGCGCTGCATGAGGATGATGGAGCTATAAATACCTGCGGGGTGTGAGTGATGGGATCCATAGATTGGGAAGAGGTGCTACAGTGCAGGGAATGTCTCGTTCCATGTGTGGGAAACACTCCAGAGCAGATGTTAATGATTGGCTAAAAGGAGGGACTGCATGTGGGCGTGGCCAAAGACCATAGTGTGAAGGAAGTAGCTGAATCTGCAGGTGTATGGAAGCGTACGGTCATACGGGTCTACCAGCAGTGGCTACAATCCCAGTCTACAGGGACTTCTCCTCGGAAGTGTGCCAGGGAAGGCATGCACCAAATCTGGCCCAACTGCAATTCTATGGTTGGAGAGTGTCTACATCCAGAAACCGGTCCAGTCGATGCCAAATCCAATCACAGCTGTTACTCATGCTTGTGAAGGCACTATGTTTCAGTTGGTGGCCTTACAGGTTCATTTATGGTGGCTATGCACAAGCAGTGCGGTAAAATAGTCCCAGTTTGGGTGGCATGAAGCCACACAAATGTTGGCGTGGTCGGCGGGATGGTTATTATCAGTTTAGACTGTAGTGCAGAGCTCTGATTTCTATATACTGGGTTCATCTAGAACTAGGCAACAACAAGATGTCTGGTGTCCATGTAGCTGGTCAGCTCAGCATGCTATATAAACTAGAGGAATAGTCCATCAGCTGCATGAGGAAGTCACCCAGTCCATCAGCAATAGATCAAGCACAGCAATTAGCAACTGGAAACCCTTTAGAACCGCAAACCCAACAACATCAACCAGACACAGAGGAAGACTAAGTCCGTAAACCAGTGTTCAGGGAATGTATCTGAGCTCTGTGATGGGTTTTACATTGTCAAGAGCTTCAATGATTCCCAAACTGTTTCGGCAACTAGGCCCAGTAACTAGTTCACCGCTGCCACTGGACGTTAGTCAAACAGCAGCCTTCACATCCACGTGATACTGTATCGCCTAGATCCACTGACCCACCTCTGTGAAATCAGCCCTCTTTCCTTGAGGGATGTCAGTAGTGTTTTCTAGCAAACGGCAGCTACGTGGGGTGTGAGGTGGGGTTAAACGCAGGGGTCAAAAACTTCTGCAGCACTTGTTTTGTTGGGCTATTTGAATGAGGCTGACATGTCCCAGTAAGATTCCCAAACTTCCAGACTGCTATCCAGTCCATCACTGGGCAGTACTATCAATCATCGTTTTTTAAAAAACTGAGATAGATGCCCTCGCTACGGTGCCAAGCATGTAGCAAGCTAGCTAGCGGTATTTGCTACGTTGGTGTTTCTGAGGGGTGGATTATTCAGACCGGTAGTTTTTTAAGATAGGGTTGCCACCCGGCGCGCAAAATACGGGTTCATCCTTTATTTGGCAATTTAATGTTGCTTCCCGTATTAAACCAAATTGTTCCGTATTCGGTATGTCCGATATACACGTCTGTCACACACACATGAATGATCACAATGCCACACCCCCCACCGTCCCCCGGACTCATGGCAAATACAGGACGCGATCTCTTCAGTATTACCATAAATGTCTGATAAAAATGTGTCACACACATGATTGATCACATTCTCCCACAACAACCCCACCCACCGGACTCAGCTCAAATACGGGACATGATTTCTTCCATATTTCAAACGCATGACATAATTTTTATTTATGCAAGGTGGCAACACTATTTCAAGCAGTGGGTCACTTGGAAGCTACTTTAAGCCATGCAGTGAGAGTAGAAAGATGGATGGATGGACTGGATTGTATGGACGGATTGAATTGGATTGGATTGGATTGGATTGGATTGGATGGATGGATGGATGGATGGATGGATGGATGGATGGACTGGATTGTATGGACGGATTGAATTGGATTGGATTGGATTGGATGGATGGATGGATGGATGGATGGATGGATGGAGGATTGGATTGGATTGGATTGGATTGGATTGGATTGGGATGGATGGATGGATGGATGGATGGATGGATGGATGGATGGATGGATGGATTGGATTGGATGGATGGACGGATTGGACTGGATTGGATTGATGGATGGATGGATGCATAGATGGATGGATGGACGATTGGATTGGACTGGATGGATGGATGGATGGATGGATGGATGGATGGATTGGATTGGATTGGATTGGATTGGATGGATGGATGGATGGATGGATGGATGGATGGATGGATAGATACTCTATTGATCCCAGAGGGAAATTCGAGGGAACGGAGCTACTGGAACAGGCAGCCACTTGCGTCTGCGCCGGACGTAGGAGTCAGATAGGAATCAGATAGAATCAATCAAGATCCCATTACTGATACTACTACAACATGGACGCCACTGAGCGTGGTCCTCACCTGTCCATATCTCCAGCTTCCTGAACCTCTAGTAATGCGGTCCAGGACTTACTGGAAAGGTGCTTCAAAGATCAAAGATATTATAAGGTACTAAACATTGAGCTTTCCGGATTCCCAAAGACTACAACAAAAAGACATGTGTTTTTTGGAAGCAGCCATAGCGTCCCATTAAGTTTGAACAGCGGTGCTGTAAATTTCTCTGGCTCTCTGGTTCTCCGCTACGGTTGAGGTGGACTGATGAAGATACGACGACAACAGTAAATCACTCACTGACATCCACCGCAGTCCTGGCCAAGTTCTGACTTCTGAGTTCCCTTTAAACACAATGGGAATCATCCTGGTCGGAGAAAGGTCTGAAGCTCAACCCGTATTACAAAACGTCCTTCTGCACAAGGTGTGCAATACACCTTACCACCACAGGGGTCTCCAAATCCCCGAATCTGAAATGTTTTTATTGTAGCGCAATACAAGTTTACTGTCAAACTTTTTTTTCTTTCGCTGTACATCTTGAATGGACCTCGACATACGACACTGAAGTCACTTCTGAAGTGACATGCTTTAGCAGCCACACATTCGTAGAGAACTCCATGCATCTGGTACCAAAACCAGCATTGGGCTAGGTGGCTAGACAACAGCAGAGGGCAGTGTGTTTCTGGATCCCAACCGGGGGACAGGAAATAAACTCAACTGCTCAGCTGTGAAGGCTTCTGAAGGATGCACGGTGTAATCCTTCCCAATTATCACAATCATCACTACATCGCACTCCAAGCAGCTACCAATCAGCAGCATGACTGATGGCCAATAACCAATTAGCGGTCTGGCTCACGGTAAATTTGGACCTCGCAGCCAAAAGACGGCTTAGTCAGACTAAAGCCTTCAACGTCCAACCTTCAGTTTACAGTTAATGGCCGATTATCTGCTAGCTCCCCCCCCCACCACCCCGCGGGACGTGCAGCTACAAAACAACGTTGGCCTCGCAAGTCAGAGAAAGCCTGTGTGTGCCAATCTGAATGACATGAGAACATTTAGAAGCAGACACATGGGGGCCTTTCCAGTGATGGGGTCAACATAATGAACACAAGGGAGGGTGCAGAGTGGGTTTGGGTGAAGGAAAGGGGGAGGGGAGTGGGGTGTGGGGGGGGCGTGCGCTTGTGTGATTAACAATCTGGGTTTATTTTTAAGTCAGGTTCAGGCAGGTCTGGGCTTGCAGTAGGCTTGGGGGTGGGGGATGGGAGGGCACTCCAGGGTCCTAGGCTCCAGCAGTGTCGTTCACATCGGGGACATCATCGCAAGCCAGACTCCCTTCTGGCAACTGCTTTCACAACAAACGTGTAAATAGGACTTCGGATTCAACCGTCGTATCCAACTTTCCCTCTTTGTTTTGGCCCCCCCCCGCCCGTTAGCATGGGCGGGGTTACGCTGAGGCAGAGGTTACGCTGTTCCCTAGCAAAGAGCTGAATTCGCTTCTGATGCCATGTGAGAGGATTTCCATGTAAGTGCTACAAGGTGAAGTTTGGGATTAATGCTAGCGAGCGCGTAGCGATCACCCTCTCCTGCTCCCTCTCCCTCGCTCGCACACATACCCAGCAGTCCAGGATTGCGGCGAGGGCTGTTAGCGTTAGTGCCAGTCGAGTGAGCTGGATGATGGGTTGGGCAGCCAACCTCTGGCTCTCTGACACAGTCTCCCGTCATAAACAAAGAAACAATGAGCGTGCAGTCACAGGGCAGCATGCAATCCAGCAGCCCCCGCCGCACCAAGACATGGACGCAAACTCTACCCGGCATATTCCACCAACTCGTTCAGAGAAATATCGCCACCATGAAACACAACAACCGACCCAAGAAAGAGTAAACCAAGCTATAAAGAAAATTCCAAGCTATTTTTCTGTGAGAAATTTACGCTCAGGTCTCGACAAGGCCTCGGAAAACCAAACTGAATACAATTAAACGCTAAAGTTGCTAATAAGCTAACCATTATACTCCCCTACTAAGGTGATAGGACAGCTTTAGCCCAAGTTCTGCTTCATCACTCATTCATTCATCCCTCTGGCTAATCACAGTGTGCTGTAAGTAGTGTGTTGGTGTACAGTAACTCAGTAAGTGTAATGTGTTAGTGTGCTGTAAGTAGTGTGTCGGTGTACAGTAACTCAGTAAGTGTAATGTGTTAGTGTGCTGTAAGTAGTGTGTCGGTGTACAGTAACTCAGTAAGTGTAATGCGTTAGTGTACTGTAAGTAGAGTGTTGGTGTACAGTAACTCAGTAAGTGTAATGTGTTAGTGTGCTGTAAGTAGAGTGTCGGTGTACAGTAACTCAGTAAGTGTAATGCGTTAGTGTACTGTAAGTAGTGTGTTGGTGTTCAGTAACTCAGTAAGTGTAATGCGTTAGTGTACTGTAAGTAGTGTGTTGGTGTTCAGTAACTCAGTAAGTGTAATGCGTTAGTGTGCTGTAAGTAGTGTGTCGGTGTACCGTAACTCAGTAAGTGTAATGTGTTAGTGTGCTGTAAGTAGTGTGTCGGTGTACAGTAACTCAGTAAGTGTAATGCGTTAGTGTACTGTAAGTAGAGTGTCGGTGTACAGTAACTCAGTAAGTGTAATGTGTTAGTGTACTGTAAGTAGAGTGTCGGTGTACAGTAACTCAGTAAGTGTAATGCGTTAGTGTACTGTAAGTAGAGTGTCGGTGTACAGTAACTCAGTAAGTGTAATGTGTTAGTGTGCTCTGTAAGTAGTGTGTTGGTGTACAGTAACTCAGTAAGTGTAATGTGTTAGTGTGCTGTAAGTAGTGTGATGGTGTACAGTAACTCAGTAAGTGTAATGTGTTAGTGTGCTGTAAGTAGAGTGTTGGTGTACAGTAACTCAGTAAGTGTAATGTGTTAGTGTGCTGTAAGTAGTGTGTCGATGTACAGTAACTCAGTAAGTGTAATGTGTTAGTGTGCTGTAAGTAGTGTGTTGGTGTACAGTAACTCAGTAAGTGTAATGCGTTAGTGTGCTGTAAGTAGTGTGTCGGTGTACAGTAACTCAGTAAGTGTAATGCGTTAGTGTGCTGTAAGTAGTGTGTTGGTGTACAGTAACTCAGTAAGTGTAGTGTGTTAGTGTACTGTAAGTAGTGTGTCGGTGTACAGTAACTCAGTAAGTGTAATGTGTTAGTGTACTGTAAGTAGTGTGTTGGTGTACAGTAACTCAGTAAGTGTAGTGTGTTAGTGTACTGTAAGTAGTGTGTTGGTGTACAGTAACTCAGTAAGTGTAATGTGTTAGTGTACTGTAAGTAGTGTGTTGGTGTACAGTAACTCAGTAAGTGTAATGTGTTAGTGTGCTGTAAGTAGCGTGTTGGTGTACAGTAACTTAGTAAGTGTTATGCGTTAGTGTGCTGTAAGTAGCATGTTGAGGAAGTGAGCCCACCAATCAGGATACAGTGGTTACTTTGTTTTGATCTGTTGGACAGAGCTTGGTTCTAGCTAATGGAACCTTTTCTCCTTCAGTGTTCTGTGCTGATGATGATGTGAATAGACGTCAGTGTCAGACTAATGAATGAGCTTCTAGTAAAGACTGGTGGACTGAGAGACACTAGAGTCTCTTCACCTACACTGAGCTGATGAAGAGTCCTGTTCCAGAAATGATAATAGGACATTAAAGCCGTAATAAATCATACTCCTGGTACTCTCCATACTTCAGTACACCTGAAGGTAAATACTTCAGTACTGATACTCCAGTGGAGGTCTAAAGGGAGGAACGTCTACTGACACTGAACATGTTTATCTTTACTTTAACTCAACATAAAAAAAGCAAACACGCTTGTCCTGGACATAAAACGAGAGGATGCAACAGTTCTCCTCTTTCCACTAGATGATTAGCCAATCAGGAGGCAGCACCTGCTGGTTCCTGGGAATGCCAACTTTTGTGTGGCTAACACCCATGAGCCCAGGGACACAATTACATTTGCAGTCCTGGCCAAAACTGGGAATCCATTTTAAAGATTTGAGCTGGGATATGAACTGGAGGTAGGGGGGGAAGGGAGGGTCCTCTTTTGTCTGCCTGAGATTATGGCAGAGAGTTCAAGGAGAGAACAGGAGGAGAGAGGAGAGAGAAAGCAAAGAAAGTTAATTAAAGGCAAAAGAATGGCTTTCTGCCCCTCCGGCTCGAGCGTCACGGCCTTCTCTGAGGGAAACGCTTTTCAGGGATACCTGTGAAGTGAGTGGGAGATCAGCGAAACCGGCCGGTTCTCACTTGACGGGGGGTTTAAGGTTACCGCTGCCATTCTCACACACATACCGCGGCACAACGGGACCTCCACGCCTCCAATAATGTGCGAAAATACATTAAGCATCTGAGGTCATTCCGGGCTAGGCTCACCTGCTGACGTGCTAAACTTTTTACTACCCAGTTCACACAACGGAATCGGGGTGGCTAATTTGAGTGGGCACAGATGATATCATAATACTAAATGTGTTCAGCTGGCTTTCAATCATTACTAGCAGTGCTAGCGTTTTTATCATTTCACTGCAGAAACAGCACAACACACTTTCTTCAGCCAGAGTCGGGGGTCCGAGACTTAGAACTTGAGACAAACCCTGAACAAAGCTCATTAAATCAGGACCACCAATTCAGCAACCTCCTCTAGGTGCAATGTTAATGTCCTGCAGCTTAAAGCACCATCAGCAGAAGTTCAAAAACAGAGGCTCTCAAACCGCCTCTGGTTAGAATCACAGATGAGTTCCGAGTCACTGGGGTGCAAGTCCGAGTCGAGTCTCAAGTGTCTGTCAATCAAATCACAGTCCAGTTACTGAGGTGCGAGTCCAAATCAAATCTCAAGTCAGTGAGGTGTGAGTCTGATTTGAGTCTTGAGAGCCTCTGGTTAGAATCATAAATGAGTCTCGAGTCACTGGGGTGCAAGTCCGAGTCGAGTCTCAAGTGTCTGACATTCAAATCACAGTCAAGTCTCCAGTTACTGAAGTGTGGGTCCGAGTCAAATCTCGTCATTGAAACTTAGATCTGTGTTGAGTCTTAAGAGTCTCTGGTTAGAATCACAGATGAGTCTCAAGTCACTGAGGTGCGAGTCCCAGTCGAGTCTCAAGTGTCTGTCGTTCAAATCACAGTCCAGTCTCCAGTTACTGAAGTGTGGGTCCGAGTCAAATCTCAAGTCAGTGAGGTGTGAGTCTGAGTTGAGTTTTGAGAGCCTCTGGTTAGAATCACAGATGAGTCTCGAGTCACTGGGGTGCAAGTCCGAGTCGAGTCTTAAGTGTCTGTCAATCAAATCACAGTCAAGTCTCCAGTTACTGAGGTGCGAGTCCAAATCAAGTCTCAAGTGTCTGTTGTTCAAATCACAGTCCAGTCTCCAGTTACTGAAGTGTGGGTCCAAGTCAAATCTCAAGTCAGTGAGGTGTGAGTCTGAGTTGAGTTGAGAGCCTCTGGTTAGAATCACAGATGAGTCTCGAGTCACTGGGGTGCAAGTCCGTGATTTGAACCCTAGAAATGTGACATGACTCGATTTGGATTCGCAGCGCAGTGACCTAAGACTTCACTCTGGTTCAAACCACAGACCCTTGCGACTCAACTCGGACCGGCACCTTGACTAAGTCTAGAACCACACTCGAGACTCGTCTCGGATTTCCACCTCTGTGATTCAATTCCTGACTGTGATTCGAAGCACAGACACTTGACTCAGACTCCTTTTCAAGTGACTCGAGACTCGTGTTAAACCATAGACTCTTGAGACTTGCACTCCAGTGATTGGAGACTTGATTCATAGTGCAACCCAGACAACTGTGATTCCACTTGGCCTTGCAACCCAGACATTTGAGACTTGACCCAGACTTGAACCCCTGGAAGTCCGGAACCGTACTTTATTTGGCAATGAAATGTTGCATTGAAAACCTTTACGGGACCAATTAAACCAATACAGGACGCCATTTGTTCTGTATTTCTGTAAATGTCCGTCATTTTGTTCCGTATTTCTGTAAATGTCAGTCATTTTGTTCCGTATTTCCGTAAATGTCCGTCATTTTGTTCCGTATTTCTGTAAATGTCCGTAATTTTGTTCCGTATTTCCGTAAATGTCCGTAATTTTGTTCCGTATTTCCGTAAATGTCCGTAATTTTGTTCCGTATTTCCGTAAATGTCCGTCATTTTGTTCCGTATTTCCGTAAATGTCCGTCATTTTGTTCCGTATTTCCGTAAATGTCCGTCATTTTGTTCCGTATTTCTGTAAATGTCCGTCATTTTGTTACGTATTTCCGTAAATGTTCGTAATTTTGTTCCGTATTTCCGTAAATGTTCGTAATTTTGTTCCGTATTTCCGTAAATGTCCGTCATTTTGTTCCGTATTTCCGTAAATGTCCGTAATTTTGTTCCGTATTTCCGTAAATGTCCGTAATTTTGTTCCGTATTTCCGTAAATGTCCGTCATTTTGTTCCGTATTATATACGTCTGTCACACACAAATGAATGATCACAACCCCGCCCCCCAGCAGCTACTCAGTTGTATGATCAGCCACACAAACATTCAACATAAGAGTCCAGATCTACATGATTGAGTTGCTTGAAAACCATCACCATTGTTATTTTCCCAACACAGGCCTACCACAACTACTCAGCTCTTATCCTGAGTCACTCCATGACAGTCTGGCACAACACCATTGCAGTCTTTGGTAAAGTTGACGTGGTGTTAAGGACAGTTGTGCAGCCGCCTGCCAATGGTGCCAATGACTCACGGAGGCATCACTGCTCGCTGAATGTTCACTATCGTGGCTGTTGGTCAGTCCGGTACAGCGATAAGGCCCGTCCTTGTTTCCGTGTGAAGCTTCTCCTGTAACCCAGTGCATGCTGTTGAACCGTTTGACACCACGAAGCTAACGGAGGATGACCATATGACCATGTATGATGCAAACGTCTGGGGTCCACAGAAAAATACCACACACTAGAAAAGTAGAGTTCTTTAATTGACGTACAGACGCAGATCTCTGACATGAGCACTGAGGAGACATCCCCATGGTTACCTACTTAAAGCTGAACAGGGCTCAGCATAGAACCCTCGGAGCCAACGTGAAGCGACTCATACAAGGCAATACATACAGAAGTCTCAAAGAGTCTCGTTATTTAAACGACAACATACAACTACAGCTTCATCGCCAACACCACCTCCCCAAAACAAACAGCTGCAGGACGTGTCTACGATCCGGTGAGAAATCCAAAGTGCAGACCAGGTGAAAAGTTAGCCCCTCACAAAAATAGCACGATGACGCCCATCGCTGGACCACAATGTGTTGTTGATCCTGTCTGCACATATAGGGGGGACAGCAGACGTAATTAGAGCTTTGACAAGCCCACTCTCTAAAAGTGATGAGATTATCCCTAATTGATGTCAGTATGGATTAGGATTCGGTTCGCTGCAGGCCCACTGGCAGGTCCAGCTTCGGCCCGGGCTGCGAGGAGGGGACGCGGATGAAAAGCGTGGTTTTTGCTCCACTCGAGCTGCTTCTTCTGTTAGAGGACGGGTTTCAGCAAACAGCCTAATGACTCCGTTTGAAGTCTGAATCAAGCCGTGACCTTCTGCCAATGATGGAACCCTCACAGATCCCCTGATTACTGGGGGGAAAGGAGAGGGACAATATGCGGCGCGGAGGCAGTTTGGGACTGCATTGTGAGGAAGCGGGGAAATGCATTTATTTACATGCAAACAAAGTTAACAAGAGCCAGGAGGTTACTGAGCCATACTGTCCTCACAAAGCCAGGAGGAGGGGCGCTGGGGAAAAATGCCATGTTGCTCCGGTTAGCGTCTGGTCTGGTTCGTGGAAAAGAGCACGAGTAGCTCGGAGGGAATTACCTAGAGGCTTTAGGAAAGAGAAAGACACGACCCACTTCCTTAAAGAGGCATCTGATGACGCTCTTACTGTGAAGCAGGCTTAATGCATTACAGTTTGTTCAACAACCAAAGAAAGGATTAAACTCATCATCAAAAAAATAGCCGCACCCAGAAGGAGGTGTGGGAGTGCGGTGGTGTTGGGAAGGAAGATAAAGGTGACCAGGATCAATAACTGATGATAAATTTAGACTGATATGATCAATATTTACTAAGCTACACAACACGCCAGACGTCTCGGTATGGAGCTGTAGAGGTTCCTAATGGTGTCCTGTGATAATCCATCCCATGCAGCTTGAACATCCTCACACAGTCCCTGCAGATGGTGCGGTAGGGGTGGAGGTGGAGTGACACCAGACCTTCTGGACGTGTGACAACAAACCGTTCATCTTGGTGCTGACCACGGTGCCTCCACACACGGATTCGTTGGGCGTCTCCACCAAGACTAAAGCGGGACTCGTCACTGAAGATGACCCGCTGCCATTCTGAGTCACTCCATGACAGTCTGGTACGACACCACTGCAGTGTTTGGTGACGGTGACGTGGTGTTAAGGACAGTCGTGGTAATGGCCTGTGTGCATGTAGTCCTGTGTGGTGCAGCTGTCTGCCAATGATGCTGGCACTAACCGGGTGACTCATGGAGGACACCACTGCTCGCTGAGTGTGTTCACATGTCTCACAATGTCAAACCTTCCCACCAAGTTTCACTCCTGCTGGTTCATTCCTTATAGGTGCAGCTGTTCCTTTGATGATGAGCGTATCAGCAGTAGAGGGAAAGAAGACAGTTGAAATGAATCAGCAGAAAAATGAAAACAAACACACTTTTTTTTACATAATTTTATAGAAAACAAGTTTAAATTTCGTGCAATTTTTGTACATTAAAACACCAATAAATATGAAATCAATATTTGTATAAGAGCAGCTTATACAAAAGTTCCTGGGAGTTCTCCACTAACCAGATTTTCCATTTAATGTATTAAACATAAGCTCACCGGACAAAACAATGAGTCACCTTACGTGTGTAGTAACTTCAGGCTTCGGATGGTGCTGCATGAGGATGATGGGGGTATATATACACCTGTGGGTGTGAGTGGGCGTGCCAAAGGCCTCAACGTGGAGGAAGTAGCTGAATCTGCAGGTGTATGGAAGCGTACGGTCATACGGGTCTACCAGCAGTGGCTAAAATCCCAGTCTACAGGGAATCCTCCTCGGAATTGTGCCAGGGAAGGCCTCCACCAAATCTGACCCAACTGACCACTTCTTTGATGTAAGAGTGTCTGAACACTGATGTGGCCTACATCTTGCCAAGTCCATGCCAAATCCAGTCACAGCTGTTACTGGTGCTCCTGGTACGTTTTTTGCCTGGTGATATTACCATGGTGATGGGATGGAGAACGTGCTGCTAAAGCTCCGGCACCTGACAGTGGCAGGTGTGTATGTTCTTTCCCCTGAACAGAAATGAAGGCGACTCTACAGAACGCTCACACGGACACGGGCCATCACGAAGATCTCCTCACTTCGATACTGAGGGAGCACGTGTCACAACACACCACAGAGTCCTCCTCCTCTGCGTCCTCCTTTTCCAGCTGAAACTCCCCACCGCAGCGACAGCTGTAGGAGTAACACTCGTTCTCTGAAAAGGAGGTGAGACGCTGAGTGAAGCACAGAAGCTATTGTTGGGTACCAAAGGTCATCATCAAGCAGTCCAGATCTATGGAGATCCCTATATGGTCTACTGAAGTGCCTCATTGGAGACTTCCTATTTCTAGGGTCACAGCTAACAACTCACTTTTCCAATAACAGACTAATCCAGTAGTTATGTTGTTAGAATCTAATCTCAAATATCACATCTCATAAATATGATAATAAATTATGAATATACATACATATATATATATATTTATATAAATATTTAAATGTTTAAGTTAAAGCTTCTGTATTCAATTAAAGCTCACCGGGTTTATAATTTTCATGACTGGAATGTTGGTGATTTTATGGCTGGAAGTTTTACAGCGCCTAAGTGAGGACACACGCAACCTGACCATCCGGATAGCATCCTAAAACAGATGTAGGGTTGTCCTGGAGTCTGGAGTCTCCACTCTGGAGTCAATACATTACATTACTGAACTGCCCCCTCAGGATGGCATTAATTTCAATACAGCTTACTTGATATTACTTTATTGTTTGCCATGAGTTTTGTTTTTGCTGGGCTAACATTAGCCACAGTGCCTGGTTATTAAGCTGGATTTTCCGGGAGTATATCAAACCCCTTCATACGTCTTTACATATATCACAGGCTCAAGAAGGCAGCCTGATATTTACCGCTCGAATGATCCCAGAATAAACATTCGATTCATAACGACAATAGCAGATAATTCACTCGCGTCCTTCACCAAGTTTTGACTGAGTTCTCCTTGACTTCTCTTTCAATCATCAGATTTAGCAACTTGGGCGACTCTCCAGTATCTCCAAAATGGCAACTTTACAGGAGAGGGCAAAAACCTCAGCTAGTTCTTATGTAAGTCATCATGAAATTCAGTCACAGTGTAAACGGCAGCTGCTGTATTCACATGATGCATAAAAGTAAAAATCGACAGCGACTAAATGGTCAGAGGCAGAAGGACCCGTGAGGTTTACTAACCACTGTCCCAGTTCATGTCCTCCAGTGTAACACAGGCATCGACTGGCCAGCTCTGCTTCAGTTCTTGTGCTGCAAAGAGAGAGAGAGAGAGAGAGAGAGAGAGAGAGAGAGAGATAGAGATAGAGAGAGAGAGAGAGAGAGAGAGAGAGAGAGACAGACAGAGATAGAGAGAGAGACAGAGAGACAGACAGAGAGAGAGAGAGAGAGAGAGAGAGAGAGAGAGAGAGAGAGAGAGAGAGAGAGAGAGAGAGAGAGAGAGAGAGAGAGAGAGACAGACAGACAGAGTTAGAGAGAGACAGAGAGAAAGAGAGAGGGAGTCAGAGAGACAGACAGACAGGCAGAGAGAGAGACAGAGAGAAAGAGAGAGAGATAGGGAGGGAGACAGAGAGAGAGAGAGAGTGATAGAGACAGACAGACAGACAGGCAGAGAGAGAGAGAGAGAGAGAGAGAGAGAGAGAGAGAGAGAGAGAGAGAGAGAAAGGGAGAGGGAGGGAGGGAGGGAGAGGGAGGGAGGGAGGGAGGGAAAGAGAGATGGAGGGAGGGAGAGATAGAGAGAGAGAGAGAGAGAGAGAGAGAGAGAGAGAGAGAGAGAGAGAGAGAGAGACAGACAGACAGAGAGAGAGAGAGAGACAGAGAGAAAAAGCCAGACAGAGAGAGAGAGAGAGAGAGAGAGAGAGAGAGAGAGAGAGAGAGAGAGAGAGAGAGAGAGAGAGAGAGAGAGAGAGACAGACAGACAGAAGAGAGAGAGAGAGAGAGAGAAAAAGACAGACAGAGAGAGAGAGAGAGAGAGAGAGAGAGAGAGAGAGAGAGATGGAGGGAGGGAGGGAGGGAGAGAGATAGAGAGAGAGAGAGAGAGAGAGAGAAAGACAGAGAGAGAGAGAGAGAGAGAGAGAGAGAGAGAGGGAGAGAGATAGGGAGGGAGACAGAGAGAGTGTGTGAGAGATAGAGAGAGAGAGAGATCAGTGTAATATAATGGAGTTATACCTGTTAATATTGTCCGTTATAATAATTTTCAGCCCCCTAAATTCATTACTGGTGACAACATGTTCATATTAGTGAGACTCCAGTAGAAATGCCGGCGAGGCATGCATAAATAATCGGACCCCCATCTGAATAACCTTGTACATCGTTCCTCTGAGCGCACGGACTCTCTCCCTCGCTTCAGCATTTTAGTTGAGGACACCCCGCGCAGGGCTGTCGGACCCCCATCACCTCGGAAAGTGTGAGGAGCAAACACTCGCCTGCTTAAATATTAACCGCATGGTCATCAAGGCCAGGAAAGCAAGCGCCAGGCCTTTTAACAGACACAAAGCTGTAAAGTCACGTCGGGTGAAACATGAAAAGGTCCCGCCTCTGAACGCACCCAAACAAAGAGCAGAACGTACGGAGGAGAAGGAGAGCAGCAGCCCTAGAACCGGAGCCGCGGGGCTCCCAGGGAGCCACACCAGAAAGCGGCGTCACTAAACGAGAACATGCATTAAGAGTGTGAAAGACAGTTTCTGGAATACGCAAATATGAAACATGACAATTAATTGTCACCGGAACAAAACCAGGAGGAACGAGGACCGAAAGATCAAGATGTAACACATCCAGAAAAAAAGAGGAGGGGGGGGGAAGAAAGAACGAACCTGCAGCCGTTGTGAGAGAACGGTAATTAGCACGTCCCCGTGCCACTTTTCAACATGTTTGCCTTTAATTAGCCCAGAGACTGCCCTGAGCGCGTGCCATTACAGTTTTGGCTGCATATCATTTGGAAAGTCTGGCAAAGAAATTTGCACCACTAATTCCCATGCTGGAAAAAAAACCCCGCGGCCGAGGTGTCGATACGTTAAACAAAAGACTCATCGGAAACCGCGCTTCGCACGTACCGAGACGCCGCTCAAATTAGTGAAACGTTCTCATTAACCCGTCAAACCACTATGCATATTTATCACCAGGAACGCATGAGGAACCCGATGATTAGAGCAGGCTACAGAAGCTGATCGAGCTCATGTTCTGGAACAGGAGCGCCTCACATCACTGCTACTGTACGGCATGCCCACCTCGCCTAGTCACTTTAGCCATTTCCTAATCCTGGTATGAGGGACGCCTCGCAGGGAGAGGCTAGGACCGGAACGAGTGTTAGTAACGAGGCACCTTGTGTGTTTAAGGTGGTAGTAACTTCAGGCTCCTGCAGATGGCACTGGCGAGGATGATGAGGTATAAATACCTGTGGGGTGTGAGTGACGGGATCCATAGATGGAGAAGAGATGCTACAGTGCAGGGAGTGTTTGTTCCATGTGTGGAAAATGGCTCCAGAGCAGATGTTAATGATTGGCTAAAAGGAGGGACTGCATGTGGGCGTGGCCAAAGACCATAGTGTGAAGGAAGTAGCCGAATCTGCAGGTGTATGGAAGCGTACGGTCATACGGGTCTACCAGCAGTGGCTACCATCCACCAAATCTGGACCAACTGTGCCATTCCCTGAGTGTCTGAACATTGATGTGGCCTACGTCCAGAAACGTAGCTGTTAGCCAGAAGCTGTTATTGGTGCTGGTGGAGGAACTGAACACTATTAGGTATGCATCAGTCACAGGGGACTTTTTTTTTGGGCCGGTGGGCTTAGAAAACAATACGCTAGTGGCTAGGCCTAAGGCTGCGTCCTCAAGGACACGACGGTACCTTTTAAAAAGAATCCCCCTGCATTGATTTAGGCATCTACGATGCATTGACACACTGTGCATAGCAACACATGACCAAACACCAGCAGCTACGACCTTCGCTCCAGCTTCGTATGTTTTATTACTCTCACAGAACACGGAATTGATCAACTTCTGCCCTGTATGTCCTACTACCACCATCTACTACGCCCAGATGGTGTCACTCCTTTCAGTCCATCATTAACATCTGCTCTGGAGCGTTTTCCACACATGGAACGAGACATTCCCTGCACTGTGGCACCTCTTCCCAATCTATGGATCCCGTCACTCACACCCCACAGGTGTTCACAGCCCCATCATCCTCGTCCAGCGCCATCTGCAGGAGCCTGAAGTTACCACCACCTCATTGTTTCGTCTGGAGAGCTCATATCAGGGGTCAAAAATAATCTGTAAAAAGAAATAAAAAAAAAAAAGGAAGCTGCTCGCGAAATCTCACGACTCCTACTAGGCCGCTGTCATAAGGCCGGCTTGCATGCCAAACGGTGAGCAGGAGCGTTGACTGATAACAGGTGGTAAAAGTCAACTATATGTGGAACCGAGGGATACCATTAAACTCCAATAAGAGGTTTGATCCTACAATGGTCTCGGTGCGGGTCCACACGGGTCAGCGAGTTCTGGTTCTGGATGAAAGCTATCATGAGAGATGGGCCCGAAGCACAGCTGCCGTCACCGCCAGACAGTGTTTATTTGGCTATGAGATGATGCTGACAGCTAAAATGATGAGTAATTACCAAGCATGAGTGGGCAACGGGCTGAGATGGAACGGAGCTGGAAAGAACGGAGGCTTGCTCGAGCCCGCTAAACACAACGCCTAACAGGGCCCGCACACACACAAACAAAGAAGCACCGCACATGTGTACATACACACACATGCATGCGCATCGTCATATCCCAAAACCGGGACGGAGATCTCTAGCTAGGAGGAATCATGGAACGTCCTCCAGCAGCGGTTACGTTTTTTCCCGAATGATGGAATGAAGTTACCACGAAGTTGCCATTCCTTCGCTTTGCACAGAGCCAATTTAAATATTCATACTTTCATACATGAGTGGGGGAGCATGAATATGCCGGCCCCGTTTGCCTTAGCAGCGCAAACGGTGTCAGGCTTGAGCCACTTCCGCTGGGCTCCTACACAACAAGAGTGCCCAGTCGATATCTACTCACGTTCGGCTCTGGAGAATAAGGCCCCGGGGCACGCTGCTTGGGTTAGGCCGGGATTAGGCCATCCTTTGAGAGCCGAATCAATCTCCAGCCATAATTACAGATGACCTCATCCCACAGCCACTGAAGCCAGAGCAGCTTCCATCTGAGTAGCGTTGTACCTGTAATCTCTGTTACGACACCCGAGACAAGATCAAAGTCTGAGTCCTGTTTAGGCTGGATCAGTTTAACCAGACATGGATTACAAATATAATCAGGAATTTGGCAGTTGGCAGTTTGGCAAAATCCGGTATGGACTGGCAGTTTGCCAGGTGGTTTTTATCGACTGAAAGTAGAGATCGTGATGTGACGTTTTCTGCCGTAGTTGGCCGAATCTTAAACTCTGTCATAGCCCTTTTCCACCAACACGGTGCCGGTGCCAACATCTCGAACCATTCTCCGCTTTGCACCCGGACAAATCTGTGCCTTGCCAGCACCATTAACTGTCATGGCGCCGGTGCTGGTGCCAAAATCTCAAACCACTCTGCGCTTTTCCACCACAAAAAACCGTTCCCGCTCCAGCACCATTAACTCTCCGGCCTGGAACCGAGGAACCCGTGACACAACCGGCAAAAGGGGCGTGGCACTGCACGATGAACTCAACGGGGAACCGGTGATGTGCTCGTAGATGAGCCCATAGCTCTGAGCTAAAATGTGAAGCACTGAAAACAACAATTCCCAGTGAATACGTGCAGGAGATCCGTACTGTGGGAAACACTACAGATAGCTAAGAACCTTAACCAGCTGCTTCATAGGAGTCCACCTTCATAACCGACCAAGGAAGCTACTACTTGTCTTGTGCGTAGCTGCCGTCTATGAACGTCCCTCTGGGCTGAGCACAGAGTTGATTCTGGATGGTAAGATATATACACCATCCAAACAGGAAGTACAGTTTGCACTTCAAGAACATGTCTTCCGACTGCTAACGGACTAAGGTCCACCCACTTCTAGACACGTACTCACTCAGCTCTCAAACCAGTGGCGACAGGGGCCTGCTCTTAACGGGTTCAGTAGAGCCTGGGAGCAAGCACCAGTGCGGGCATGAGCATGGGCACGGGCACGGGCACCCTGTTGGTGGAAAAGAGGTATGGGTCACCACATCAGTCATGTGGTGTGTTGCTATTGTCAGTAAGAGAGCTCTGTAGCATTACACAATGGGTAACACATCAAGTGTTGTTCAACTAACATTATGAATGGGTAACCAATGTAGTCGTTACATGATTACTTAACACTAGTTAAACACTGTAGCCATTGTTCAGGCGCTGCTTCATGTTAATTAACACTATGAATAAGCGTCCAGGCTGCGAGCTCTTAATGTGGGCTATCTGTGGAAATCTGGAGGGAATTGACCAATCCAATACTACGTAGAGATGCTACGGTGCAGATGCTACATCTCCCCACCCCACCCCCATTAGCATCTACTGATTGGGTGACGTTAATACCACACACAGTTTAAATGATCTACCTCTTCAATCAGGCTGGTTTGGTCACTGTAGCTTCGAGCCTGATACGGGTCCTGCTTGAATTTTGAAACGCAAGCTGACCTCTAAAGACCAAACCGGATCGAAGTAGAAGCCATCGGAACGCGCTGGGAACTTTACGTTGTGGCGCACATGTCATTCGCCTACAGACCCTCCGAAGACCCCCACTTACAATGGAGGTTAGTTTGACCCGTGAGGGGCGGCACACAGGGCCGAGGCAACACATGGGGTGTTTTCACCAGAGAGAGGCCAGGCGGAGTGGGCCCCCTCACTAAAGGCTGCCCAGTGGCCGAACCCACCCCCTCCCCGCTTAATGGTGCGCCAGGCCAGGGATGTACATTTATTGAAGGTCCTAATGGAGGGCTGTGGGGGGAGCGCTTTCCTCAGGCAAAAGGGGAGAGACACAGCCTATCACTTCATGTAAGAATAGTCCATGTGTGATAGACCTGACCTACATTTCCACCCTCTGTCTCTCTCTCCCTCCCTCCCTCCCTCGCTCCCGCTCTCTCCTATACAAACGCTCAGCCTCTCGTAGGCTGGCTGCTGATGTAAGCTCTATGGAAGCACTTCTTCAGACCGTGCTATGGAAGAATACAAGCCTATAGAAGCAGCCAGTTAGGATGCACGTCCTTAATGGTGCCATGTTCCACATAACTCGTCCCCTTTTGACTCGGCAGCAAGTCCTGTGTCCTGTCTTCTCCAGTCCATCAGCTGCTGGTGTAAGCCATTGCTGTAGTAAAGCACCAACTGAGTGCGGCTCATTAACACAGCTGTAAAAATCGCAAGCCTAATTCATAATGCATATCGATGGTTCTCTAACGTTAACACTAACCTCGGATACAAAACTGTTCCTAAGCTGTGCTGCCCATCTCGTGTGACCTTTCCACAGGCCCACCAGTCAGAAGAGGCCTTGGTGACTAATAGCACCATGCAGCACTGTGCATCACCACCACCTAATAAGAGATGCTGCAAGGATTAGTGCGGGAGAAGGGGCTCACTTAAAGGGGAAGTCCACTGAGCTTTCTTAATAAGCATGATCAGACGGTTAGGATGTAAACACAGTTACCGATTGGGATATTATGTAATACTGGTTTGGAGTTATGTGGTGACAGCAGTTCCTAAAGCCAACCTGTTCTTTCAGATTCACCACTATTACATCATCATCCTCATCATCACCACTACCATCATCACCATCAGAATTACAAGCATATACTCTGATGTTGTGTAGATTGACTGGTAGTTTTGGATGGTAAAGAGCAGTGGTGGATGAAATACACAAACCGTGTACTTGAGATAATAGTAGAGATCCCCAAGGTAAACTCCTCCTCCAGTGTCAGTAGAAGCTCCTTCCTTTAGACCTCCACTGGAGTATCAGTACTAAAGTATGTACCTTCAGATGTACTGAAGTATGGAGAGTACCTGGAGTATGATTTATTACGGCTCTAATGTCCTATTATCATTTCTGGAACAGGACTCTCCATCAGCTCAGTGTAGGTGAAGAGACTCTAGTGTCTCTCCGTCCACCAGTCTTTACTAGAAGCTCATTCATTAGTCTGACCCTGACGTCTATTCACATCATCATCAGCACAGAACACTGAAGGAGAACAGCTTCCATTGGCTAGAACCGAGCTCTGTCCAACAGGTCAAGTATACCTACAGTACACTAACACATTCCACTTACTGAGTTACTGTACACCAACACGCTACTTACAGTACACTAACACATTACACTTACTGAGTTACTGTACACCAACACACTACTTACAGTACACTAACACATTACACTTACTGAGTTACTGTACACCAACACACTACTTACAGAACACTAACACATTACACTTACTGAGTTACTGTACACCAACACTCTACTTACAGCACACTAACACATTACACTTACTGAGTTACTGTACACCAACACACTACTTACAGTACACTAACACATTACACTTACTGAGTTACTGTACACCATCACACTACTTACAGCACACTAACACATTACACTTACTGAGTTACCGTACACCAACACGCTACTTACAGTACACTAACACATTACACTTACTGAGTTACCGTACACCAACACACTACTTACAGTACACTAACGCATTACACTTACTGAGTTACTGTACACCAACACACTACTCACAGCACACTAACACATTACACTTACTGAGTTACTGTACACCAACACACCACTTACAGAACACTAACACATTACACTTACTGACTTACTGCTGCACACACTACTTACAGCACACTAACTTACACTTACTGAGTTACACACCACACGCTAACAGCATTAACACTTACTACTGAGTTACTGTACACCAACACACTACTTACAGTACACTAACGCATTACACTTACTGAGTTACTGTACACCAACACACTACTCACAGCACACTAACACATTACACTTACTGAGTTACTGTACACCAACACACCACTTACAGCACACTAACACGTTAGTACAGAGTAATTTATTACTTATGGTACTTCATTTCTGTACTGGAATGAAAGAGTGTTGTGTACAGAAGATGGCACCCACCACGTAGCTGCAGGTCAAACGTCCTCCTGCTGTCCTCATTGCTCAACACCTTCCAGGCCTGGTCCACATCGATGAACCTCTGCAGGTGCAGGTTTGCCTCCTCCTCTGACAGGCCAGGTTTCCGTTTGTCTGGGTGAAACTACAGACAAAATAAGAGTCATTCACCGCAAACAAGCAAACAAATCCCAGGCTAACAAACCAACTAGGTTATCGTGCGCTGTGGAGAACTTCACTAACCACAGAGGATCCATGTCAGTCAAACTGTCAGAGAGGATAGCAAGTCCGAACCATAACCTGTTCTGTGGTATTTGGGACTGTAGCATTAACCAAGATGATGCATCAACAACTGGGACGTTTTACACAGCACCCATCAGTGACCTACTGCACTCATAAACCATACACTCATCATCAAAAGAGCAGCTGCACCCAGAAGGAGGTGTGGGAGTGCGGTGGTGTTGGGAAGGAAGATAAAGGTGACCAGGATCAATAACTGATGATAAGTTTAGACTGATATGATCAATATTTATTGAGCTACACATACAGAAGTCTGTCCCTCAGTATGGCGCCGGGCCGCCATATTTGCTAACCCAACACGCCAGACGTCTCGGTATGGAGCTGTAGAGTTTCCTAATGGTGTCCTGTGATAATCCATCCCATGCAGCTTGAACATCCTCACACAGTTCCTGCAGATGGTGCGGTAGGGGTGGAGGTGGAGTGACACCAGGCCTTCTGGACGTGGGACAACAAACCGCTTATCTCGGTGCTGAGCACGGTGCCTCCACACACGGACTCGTTGGGCGTCTCCACCAAGACTAAAGCGGGACTCGTCACTGAAGATGACCCGCTGCCATTCTGAGTTGCTCCATGACAGTCTGGTACGACACCACTGCAGTCTTTGGTGACGGTGACGTGGTGTTAAGGACAGTCGTGGTAACGGTCTGTGTGCATGTAGTCCTGCGTGGTGCAGCCGTCTGCCAATGGTGCTGCACTAACAGGATGACTCATGGAGGACACCACTGCTCGCTGGACGTCGCACGCAGGACTACATGCACGCAGCGATCGCCCTTAACACCACGTTGAGCTGTTGGGTCAGTCAGGTACAGAGACAAGGCCTGTCCTTGCTTATGTCACATGCACAGCCGAGCGTGAAACTTGAATTATTGGCATGTCTCACAAAGTCCAACCCACCCACCATGTTTCATTCCTGTGGGTTATTCCTTCTGGGTGCGGCTGTTTGTCCAACCACTTTCTATTACGATCACACCACCCAACCTTAATCTGGAGACCTAATACCCTGCACAATGCATCATCACATCCTGCACCCAGAGCTATTAATAGAGCAGTGGATCATAACTCCTGCTTTAACACACCTGATCCAACTAATTAACAAGTCCTTCTCGAGTCAAAGTGGGGAAAAAACACTGACATGTGCAGCAGAGGTACCCTGCAGAGCGAGGGCCGGCAACCACTGCTATAAACCATCTCGAGAAGTTCCTTTACTGTGGACAACTGACCACAGGAGGCAGAGCAGAGGCACAAACAGGAAGAGGATAATAAATAAATAAATAAACAAATAAACAAACACAAAAATCACAGGACAGTACGCGCCCGGAGACGAGTGCGGCCTGGTCGAAAGGCCAGAGGCCAGGGCTCACCTCCAGCCAAAAACACTGCGGACATCATCCCGGCCCCACGACCCACAACATGACACACTGAGCCTATGCGTCGTGTCACGGCTTTGACTAAAAAAGATTATGCAGCAGCAGCGGCAGCTCGCTCAGAGGAATGTTCCCTGACCGGCGCGGGCTGTTTTGACGCTCCTGTTGGTTTGGATACGCTCCTATAGCGGAGAGTGATTCGGCTCCCGCGGCCTCCCGTTAGCGCGGGTCGTGCTTCTGCGGGGCCGAGCTGGCCCCTGGGAGAATCAACGAGGTTGTGGAGGGCAAACGGAAAACAGCTTAGATCCTTTCTACCGGGCATACAAGCGGGCCGCTGATTGCGCTCTGGCACTGGCCGGCAAGGCATTGCGTGTGTGTGAATGAGTGTGTGTGTGGTTTTGTACGCTCGCTGCAGTTCAGGAGCTGAAGCGCTGCCAAAGTCAGATAATGATGCATGGGGCGATACCGGACTACAATAACCAACAGTCCCTGGCTAGCCAATTACTGTCTGGAGCAATTATATTTTTAATTTTAAGTACCAGGAAGACCGACCGAATTCAACTAATCATTTCAAGCAATTAGTTTTAAGACTAATTGAAATCTGAGGGCGGCTGTGTGTTCTAATGATTTGGTTTCCACTTCTCTAGCGAGTCCCGGCCACCCTATACCCGTACACCCCCTCCCCTTCAAGCCTCTTGTATTTTTGTTGTTGTTTTCACGCTCTTAAATGGACAAGCTGTCCATCTGAATGGGACGAGAGGGAGGGGAAAGAACATCGACTTCAGCGACAAGCCAAAAATTAACTTCCTGATTGTGTGAATCATTAACAGGCTCTGCGCGGCGCCAAATCTGAAGCAGCATTTTGCATTGTGACTAAAGTGGAGGGGTGGGGGGGGACGGAATGGGGGAGTGGAGGGTGGGCCGGGTGGGCTGCCTCGGCCAGGCACTGTCCCGCCTGTTTCAAACTGTTCTTCAGCGTTGGCGGTGTTACAGTTGAAAAGGGCAAAGATGTTACGGAAGAGGGTCCGGAGAGGAAGAGATCGGAAGGAGGAGGCCCTAAACGGCTGCGTGGTCACGCAACTGTGGACTGGCTGTGGGAGTACACTCTGGAGTCCTGGCAGAGGCGGTGGGCTGATGGATGAAGCAGGGGTCAGAGCATTTATCTGTGAGTGACCCTATTGCTTTGTGCTTTCTGGATCTCTACCAGCGCCACTGCTCAGTGCGTATAACCACATGGTGCTGGCTTTAAGGTTGGACCGATTTGGACCATGACCGTGACTAGCGTCTCCATGCTGGTAATGGGTATCTAAATTTTAGTTCTGGTCTATTTATAACGCTTGTGTGGTTTTAGTCATTGGCTGGAGGTTAGGGAACAAGCCCTGTGACCAGGGGGGGTCATCGCTTTAGTTCTCTAAAGTGTCAGGACACAACTGAAATGCCCTTGAGCAAGGCACCTAACCACGAACTGTTCACAGGGCGCCATGGTGTGCTTACTGCCCTCTAGTGTATGTGTGCGTATGTGTGTGTACACCCATCAGCCACAACATTAAAACCACCTCACTGAATCTATACAGCTCTGCTGACCATATAGGAGCTCCTTGTAGGTGTACAGGTCAAGACTGTAGTCCAAATGTTTCTCTGTATACTGTATTACCCTGTTCTTCAATGGTCAGGACCCTCACAGGACCACCACAGAGCAGGTATATGTGGGTGGTGGATCATTCTCAGCACTGCAGTGACACTGACGTGGTGTGTTAGTGTGTGTGGTGCTGGTGTGAGTGGATCAGACACAGCAGTGCTGCTGGAGTGTTGAGACACTGTGTCCACTCACTGTCCACTCTATTAGGCCCTCCTACCTGGCTGGTCCACCTTGTAGATGGACAGTCAGAGACGATAGCTCATCTGCTGCTGCACAGTGCAGTGTTGGTCATCCTCTAGTCCTTCATCAGTGGTCACAGGACGCTGCCCACAGGACGCCGCCCACAGGATGACGTTGCCTGAATAGTTTTGGTTGGTGGACGATTCTCGGTCCAGCAGTGACACTAAGGTGTCCAGCAGCACCTGATCCACTCACACCAGCACCACACACACTAACACACCACCACCACGTCAGTGTCACTGCAGTGCTGAGAATAATCCACCACCCACATACTACCTGCTCTGTGGTGGTCCTGTGGGGGTCCTGACCATTGAAGAACAGGGTAATACAGTATACAGAGAAACAGATGGACTACAGTCTGGAACTGTAGAACGACAAGTTGCTCCTATCTGGTCAGTGGAGCTCATATAATGAATAAAGAATGTAAATACATTGAGGTAGTTTTTAATTGTATGGAGTAGGGGGCGCTCTTTAATGCATTCCACATCAAGTGAAAAAGCTTCTGGAGTGTGGACCTCAACGACTTCATCTAAATCTTTTAAAACAAGGAACCAAAGATGAAAATGCTGCAACCATATCGATTATCAGAACCTGTTGCAGAGTTCAGGAAAACCAACTGTAGAGTCCGAATAGCCACAAACTGCAATACCAGGAGGAGGTGATATCAGGACCAGGACACCGGTGTCCAATAAACCGGAAAAAAATGCAAATAGCATCCACCAGAGTCCAACACTGTCAATTGACTGACAAACCGACAAACAGAAAACTTTATAAGTATTGACACAACTTCTAAGATTTTTCTGCAGCCCCCTTTAACGCCACCCAGTGGGACCCCAGGGTTCTGGCCTAGAACCCTGAACGCCTGCATGGATCATTTTGTTTGTTCCGGCTTCAGAAACACTAAATATTGTGAGTACTAGGGCTGTACCCGACTCAGAATTTTGTCAGTCAAAGCGGATTCACCCGTCCTGGTCGACGATTCGACTAGTCGTTCGTGTTTTTCCTCCATGTACATTATCTAGTAATCAGTAAACCAGTCTGCACACGGTTCAGATCTGATACTTCTCATTTAGAAAGTCAGCAGAGTCACAGGAACATATTTCTGAACTAAAGAGGCGGGGCTTATGATGATCGATCTGAACTGGAGCCTGATTTAGTTACAGGATACAGCGCCGGGCAGCAGCGCGTATTTATACTAAACATTAGCGCTTATAGCTTCTAGCCTTTTAATCTCACTTCTATCAGCTTCTTCAGTAGGAGGACCCTTCGTCTTTCATCTCTCATTAATAACGACCTGCTAAATAAAACCAGATTAGTCCATATTTAAAATATTTATAGATGAAAAGAAGAATAGTAAACCTGAAACCGTTTATTATATTCCCCGCGCTGAAATCATTATCTCTCGTTTATCAGCGGGCGTATTAAGCGACTGTACTCATCCTTAAATAAAGATAATTTCAGCTGTAGACGAATAAATATAAATATCTGTAATTTAGGTTCTAAAATAACAGAATTATAATAAAACAAACGTCTCCGGTCCGTTATTCCTTCACCGCAAACAGCCGCTACGTCTAAACCAAAAGTCAGCTCCCTCGTTTGGAGCAGTGTTGGATGTCTGACTAAATGACGAGCAGAATTCGGTTTCATTTGTTCGGATTCTCTTCTTCTAAAGCTCCTCCAGACTTTCTCTGAGACATCGCTCCCCCCGTGTTTCTCAGCTTCACAGCTTCAGCTGCCTTCAGCGGTGAACCGCCAGCGCACGTCGTCATGTGGATTTAATATTTTAGCAAGCACCACAGCCCAGCTAGAACTTACATATATATTTATTATCCCGCTTTAATAATTATTAACATGTCTTTTTACATTCTTAAAGTTCTTGTGCATTTTTGTAAGCTTTAGTCTGTTTAACAGAAAGAAAAGGTCACTGCTGTCAGTCGACTTGAAGGTTCTCAGTCGAATTAAAGGGTCTCCGACTGATGATTCGACTCGACGACTTCTAGAGGGCAGCAGTAGTGATTATCATATCAGGTATTGAGAATAAGAGTTCTGCATGTGACCCACCTGCCTCCAACCTCCTAACATCCATACTGTTACTCTGTACTGTTCCTTCCAAAGTTTACCCACGTCACTCCACCGCTGCGCTCCCTTCACTGGCTTCCTGTTGCTGCCTGCATCAGATTTAAAACTCTGATGCCTACAAAGCCAAGAATGGACCAGCGCCTCCCTCTTTAAGGCAATGGTGAAGAGTGGATCTGTACCTCGAGCCCTTCGAGCTTCAAGCACAGCTCGTCTCGAACCGCCATCCCTGAGGACTCATGGAAGACAAGCGTCCAGACTCTTCTCTGTCCTGGCTCCCAGATGGTGGAATGAACTCCCACTGGCGGTCCAAACAGCGGAGTCTCTCGCGGTCTTCAAACGCAGACTGAAGACCCATCTCTTCGTAATGCACTTAAGTGAATAAGCTCTAGTAGATGTGTAAGGTATATGTGTATGTATGGTGTTGCACTTATAATGACCTTTTCCCCTCTATAGGAATGAGCACTTGGCTGGGGTTGCCAGGTAGTGCACTTTTACGTTATATATGTCTGTGTAGTAAACTCTAGGTACCAGCACTGGCCCCCTGTTCGGGCAGTGTCTGAGCTCATGGTTTTAGGCTCTACACTTCCTGTACTAGCTGGAATAAGCTCTGGATAAGACAATAAATGTAAATGTTATTAACGCAGCCATAACAGGTTCCATACATTCCATGTGGTTTGTTATGGCCACAAATCCATTGCATTTTGGTCATCCACTACCTTCTGTTGTGGTCAAGAGCGCATTAACCACCACATGGGTCCCAAATATAAGTCATACTTAACCCGTATCAAAACGACGGCTAAGCAATTATCTGACCGCGCGACCAGACGTAACACTGATGGTACCCAAATGAACAGCGTCCACCTATCTGGACAGTTACTGCTTAAAGGGGTGCTGTGTGTCTTTGATATATGCTTCACCAGGCAATGATCTTTTGAAGCAGAAGCGCATTGATGCGCAGCCGAGTTAAAAGTTTCCGTCCTTGCCTTTTTTCAAAGCTCTTCTTAATTAAAGCTACAGGAATAGTCGAACCTCAAACACCTTTGATTCGGAGTCCCTGCAGAGAGGATTACACTGACTTGTGTGTGGGAACCTGCTTACACATCTCAGATCCTGAGTGGGAGCAGACTGAGCGGTCTGCGGTAGAAGCGCGAGGGAGAACTCGAATGAAAGGCCTGACTCATACGTAACAGGGGGTTATGTGAATGTGATAAAGGACACCTTTAGTATTTCTCTGCATTAGCGGTACGTGGTGTATGTGTAGCATATGGTCAGAGGCGGATATGCAACTAGTGGGCAGTTGTTGGGAGTCCTGTCAACTTTCATGGTACTGGTTAATTAAGATAGCCCTGGTCTCGTATAGATGAGCTACAGACACTTAGGCTATTAACGAACTTCCTGGTCATTCCTCTGGGCTGCGTTTCCCAAAACCATGGTTGCTTGCTACGTTAGCAACTGACATAGTTGGAACCGTGCAGCTGTGACTCAGTGTTTCCCAAAACCATGTCTGGAACTATGGAGATAACTGCGCTGGTAACTTACGCAGTCAGACCCAACACCTAACACTGCACTGGCCCTGCTGTTATATGATTAACCTTGGAAGTCTTTCTGGATAGGAGCGTCAGCTAAATGCCATAAATGTAAATATCTGTGTTTATGAGTACAGCTGCATTTATCAAATCTCCGTAACTCATGTGTGGGTCAGCTGTGTAGGTTAGTCTAGGCCTATGATATTACAAACATGTATCATAAACAACAATGTAGAAAACCGCACCACACCGTTTCCAACTGCCCCACACATAACCACACTGTTTCCAACTGCCCCACACATAACCACACTGTCTCCAACTGCCCCACACATAACCACACTCTCTCCAACTGCCCCACACATAACCACACTCTCTCCAACTGCCCCACACATAACCACACTCTCTCCAACTGCCCCACACATAACCACACTGTCTCCAACTGCCCCACACATAACCACACTGTCTCCAACTGCCCCACACATAACCACACTGTCTCCAACTGCCCCACACATAACCACACTGTCTCCAACTGCCCCACACATAACCACACTGTTTCCAACTGCCCCACACATAACCACACTGTCTCCAACTGCCCCACACATAACCACACTGTCTCCAACTGCCCCACACATAACCACACTGTCTCCAACTGCCCTACACATAACCACACGTTTCCAACTGCCCACACATAACCACCACACTGTCTCCAACTGCCCCACACATAACCACACTGTCTCCAACTGCCCCACACATAACCACACTGTCTCCAACTGCCCCACACATAACCACACTGTCTCCAACTGCCCCACACATAACCACACTGCCTCCAACTGCCCCACACATAACCACACTGTCTCCAACTGCCCCACACATAACCACACTGTCTCCAACTGCCCTACACATAACCACACTGTCTCCAACTGCCCCACACATAACCACACTGTCTCCAACTGCCCCACACATAACCACACTGTCTCCAACTGCCTAACATATAACCACACTGTCTCCAACTGCCCCACACATAACCACAATGTCTCCAACTGCCCCACACATAACCACACTGTCTCCAACTGCCTAACATATAACCACACTGTCTCCAACTGCCCCACACATAACCACACTGTCTCCAACTGCCCCACACATAACCACACTGTCTCCAACTGCCTAACATATAACCACACTGTCTCCAACTGCCCCACACATAACCACACTGTCTCCAACTGCCTAACATATAACCACACTGTCTCCAACTGCCCCACACATAACCACACTGTCTCCAACTGCCCCACACATAACCACACTGTCTCCAACTGCCCCACACATAACCACACTGTCTCCAACTGCCCCACACATAACCACACTGTCTCCAACTGCCCCACACATAACCACACCGTCTCCAACTGCCCCACACATAACCACACCGTTTCCAGCTGCCCCACACATAACCACACCGTCTCCAACTGCCCCACACATAACCACACCGTCTCCAACTGCCCCACACATAACCACACCGTCTCCAACTGCCCCACACATAACCACACCGTCTCCAACTGCCCCACACATAACCACACCGTTTCCAACTGCCCCACACATAACCACACTGTTTCCAACTGCCCCACACATAACCACACTGTCTCCAACTGCCCCACACATAACCACACTGTCTCCAACTGCCCCACACATAACCACACTGTCTCCAACTGCCCCACACATAACCACACTGTCTCCAACTGCCCCACACATAACCACACTGTCTCCAACTGCCCCACACATAACCACACTGTCTCCAACTGCCCCACACATAACCACACCGTCTCCAACTGCCCTACACATAACCACACTGTCTCCAACTACCCCACACATAACCACACTGTCTCCAACTGCCCCACACATAACCACACTGTCTCCAACTGCCCCACACATAACCACACTGTCTCCAACTGCCCCACACATAACCACACTGTTCATGGGGCTTTTTTCTTTACATTTTATATGGTTAATAGTTCTCCTATTTTTTCTCCCCTCAAAGAAGCGTTGTTTTATAAGCGTTTCCTATTAATATTATATTTATAATGAATATTATAATTTAATAATGAATAATAACTGTTATTATTTACATAATTAATCATTTTTAATTGCTTAATTGTTGATTCCATTTTTATGACTGGTAGTGGTGGTAAAACCTTCCACAATATGAATAAATATATAAATATAAATAAAAAATTAATACTTATACTGTTTCTCATATTTTGGGCTTACAAGGTTTGGGAGTTTTCACACGTGTCCTGGCGAGAAATTCAGAAACATGGTGGTTCAAACTAAAGGGTACGACAGCTTCGGGAAACAGTCATACTTCAGTTTAACTATGCATAGTACCACGTTAGTTTAGTGCTAGCCTGTGTCGTTGTAGAGGAAACGCAGGCCTGGTTAGGTGTAGGAATAGTCCAGGTTTTGCCGGGAGATTGGAAGTTTAAAGTCAGGAATAGATGTAACAGAATCTTTCACACTCAACTCTGAGTTCAGTTGAACTGATCTTTAATTGAATGTTGGTTGAAGTTACACTGAACATCTACGAAGTCCACACAGTAGACCATCCAAAAAAAAAGTGTTCCCGAAAACAAGCGGTGGACCTGCACAATTCCCCCTTACAAAGACGGTATTCGTTTCTCCAGACTTAGGAACGCCGGAATCATGGAATTGGGTAAACATGTGAGTTTTCCCTGGGAACATACATGTGACTGGAATTCCAGAAACCTGGACCAAACTTGCACAGCTTTGTAAAGACAGACGATCGTCTCATAAACTAATGACATCTGTCAACACCTGCACTGTTCCTCCAGAATCATACTTCACCTGCACTGTTCCTCCAGAATCAAACTTCAAACAGAAACAACACTTCACACCAACGTATGTCTTTATGTGGTGGTTTTGGTTCGTATGGTGCCATATGGCATGGCTGAACCTCATCACTTGTTCTGCGACCTGCGTCTGACTGGGAATGATCCGCACAGCGTCACATGGTTTCCTGCATCACTGCACTGATGTTAGTTCTGTATAATTAGATTTACTGTATAACGTGTTCAGCAGAGGTTCATTTTATTTAGAAGTCTGTTTCAGCATCTGCCGGCTTTGAAGTGCAGCAGAAGTAGGTCTGAAATTATACAGCCACTGATTTCTAACATACAGTATACATACACACTGAGCTTAGCAACCTAGCACAGATCAGGTTGGGAAACTGTAAGTACCCTTTAACCCAAGTAACACTGAGCAATAACATATAAACCTAATAATGATGATAGTAACATTAATATTATTGTTATTAAGTATTATTATTATTGTTGTTGTATTCATTGTTATTGGTATTATTATTATTATTAGTAGTAGTAGTAGTAGTATTGGACACTGAACAGTTCACCAGCTGGACACTACACATTACACTTCTCCGTACTCATATCACTGTGCGCTGCCACTTTGTCTATGCATATAAGACTGCACATTTATCTATAATATCTTCTGTACTGTTGTTTACAGTGTACAGCTACACGTTACTGTCATCTGGCTGTTGATTGGACGGTTTTAGACGACTCATGAATGTGGAAATACAGAGCTGCACTGTTCTCCTGCATAATAATTACACTCTATGTTTTTATTATTGTACATCCACTCTCCATGGTAATGATACTTTCAAGTCACTATTTTTATTGCATGCCATCAGACATTCATAACAGTTTTACTTCTATCCCACTCACAGTGGTGCCTATTATTATTATTATTATTATTATTATTATTACTATTATCATTACTATAGTTTTTCTTCTTCTCTTTATTTATCTGCATATTCTATCAGTGAATTATTATTCTTTACTGTACTTGGGTTGCTGCAATATGTGACTTTCCCTCTGGGATGGTGTAGCTCAGCGGATAACACCACTACCCGCCAAGTAGCCACCACCACATGTGGGAGACTGGGGTTCGAATCCCGGTCTGGGTGACAAGCTGTGCTACACCAATAAGAGTCCTTGGGCAAGACTCCTAACACTACATTGGGCCACCTGTAATGTGATTAACCCTAACTCTGGATAAGAGCATCAGCTAAATACCGTAAATGTAAATGTAAAGTGATCTATCTATCTGCCTATCAACCTATTTGGCCATCTACCTATCTATTTATTATTATTATTATTATTTTGCAAAGCACTGTCCACTTTTCTGCTCTACATCAGTAATGAAGAAATTCTTTTTTTTATGAGCTAAAGACACAAATCATATTTATAAAAACCACAATAAAGTAGATTAGATTAAAAGCCTCATTAAAGAGATACAGTTTTGGAGGCACTGAAGTATGTACCTCCAGATGTACTTAAGTATGGAGAGTAACAGTACTAAAGTATGTACCTCCAGATGTACTGAAGTATGGAGAGTAACAGTACTAAAGTATGTACCTTCAGATGTACTTAAGTATGGAGAGTAACAGTACTAAAGTATGTACCTTCAGATGTACTTAAGTATGGAGAGTAACAGTACTAAAGTATGTACCTTCAGATGTACTTAAGTATGGAGAGTAACAGTACTAAAGTATGTACCTTCAGATGTACCTAAGTCTAGAGAGTAACAGTACTAAAGTATGTATCTTCAGATGTACTGAAGTATGGAGAGTAACAGTACTAAAAGTATGTACCTTCAGATGTACTTAAGTATGGAGAGTAACAGTACTAAAGTATTTACCTTCAGATGTACTTAAGTATGGAGAGTAACAGTACTAAGTTATTTAACCTTGCAGATGTACTTAAGTATGGAGAGTAACAGTAAGAAAGTATGTACATTAAGATGTACTTAAGTATGGGAGAGGAACAGTTTTCTAAAGTATGTACCTTCAGAGTGTACTAATTAAGTATGGAGAGTAACAGTACTAAAGTATGTACCCTCAGATGTACTTCAGTATGGAGAGAGTAACAGTACTCAAGTATGTTACCGTCAGATGTACTTAAGTATGGAGAGTAACAGTTACTAAATTATGTACCAGTCAGATGTTACTTAAGTATGGAGAGTAAACAGTACTAAAAGTATGTACGCTCAGATTTACTTAAGCATGGAGAGTAATGGTACTAAAGTATGTACCTCAAGATAGATACTTCAAGTATGGAGAGTAAGTATGGAGAGTAACAGTAACTAAAGTATTTACCGTTCAGATGTACTTGTAATGGAGAGTAACAGTAACTAAAGTAATGTACCTCCAGATGTACTTAAAGTATGGAGAAAACCAGTACTAAAGATGTTACCTCAGATGTACTTAAGTATGGAGAGTACCAGTACTAAAGTATGTACCTTCAGATGTACTTAAGTATGGAGAGTAACAGTACTAAAGTATGTACCTTCAGATGTACTTAAGTATGGAGAGTAACAGGAGCATGATTTATTATGGCTCTAATGTCCTATTATAATTTCTGGAAGAGTCTCTAGTGTCTATTTCAGTCCACCGATCTTTTGACAAGAACCACAGAACCGTTTGGTCATACAGGTAAGAGATGATTAACTGGAGTTTCAGCAGCACCTTCACTTTAGGAGCTCGTCACTCTTCCCAACAGTGCACCTTCCACAGTCTGGAGGAAATCTCCTGCTCCTCTGCATAAAGCCAAGACTGGGATCTTTATATAACACAGCCAAAGTTACATAATCCTAAAGGAAACAACTCCACGCTAATGAGTAGCCTGCTCTGAAAACCACAACATACTGCAGAACGCAGCAGCCATTACATAAAAGCATCTTTCCAGCCAGACCAGAGCGCTTGTCACACCTACTAAGCACACCAGACACTGAGACAAAAAGCCATCCGTGTCAAAGAGCGCTAACAGCGGGACCCATCAAAACAAGCCTAGCAGCAGATCCTTCATCCAGCTCCTGGAGGAACTGGGGAAAGGCTGAGAGTGCCCGACTCTCTCCCCCCGCAGGGTAAAGAAGTGGCTCTACTCCCCTCAGCCTGGAGCGCGGAGCTGCGGGCTCACAGGTGTGAACTGAGGCACAGCCATCACAAACACCCATACTGTTGTACCACAACATCTCCCCCTGGGTGCGCCATGTCCAGTATGTGAGTGGACCGGTCAGTGGCCACTGATCTCATGCAGCTACAGTGGTCTGCTCAGTATATAACATCCTGCTGTGGCTGATACATTGTAGAACCTTGTGTCTTTACGGTGGTAGTAACTTCAGGTTCCTGCAGATGGCGCTGTATGAAGATGATGGGGCTGTAAACACCTGTGGGGTGGGAGTGATGGGATCCATAGATTGGGAAGAGGTGCTACAGTGCAGGGAATGTCTCATTCCATGTGTGGTAAATGGCTCCAGAGCAGATGTTAATGATTGGCTAAAAGGAGGGACTGAGCATGTGGGCGTGGCCAAAGACCATAGTGTGAAGGAAGTAGCTGAATCTGCAGGTGTATGAAAGCGGACGGCCATACGGGTCTACCAGCAGTGGCTAAAATCCCAGTCTACAGGGAATTCTCCTCGGAAGTGTGCCAGGGCTGGTATCCACCAAATCTGGCCCAAATATGCAATTCTTTGAGGCAGGAGTGTCTGAACACTGATGTGGCCTCCATGTCAAACCCAATCACAGCTGATGTTCATGGTTGTGGAGGTATTACACATGGTTAGGTACGCTAACTCCGTTACCTGGCTCCTGTCACCTGGCAACTGTCTCTATATGTTGACTCTTAGAGCACTGTAGGGATGAATCGATACCAATCCTGGTATCGAGTATTGGCCCGAAACTGCACTCATTTACTCATACTCAACCTCATGAAAAGCCACTGATACAATCATCCAACACCAGCTAATACCACGTGACATCAGTCACTGCCACAGTAATAAACAAATTACTGAACGAGGGTCCACTCTCACAGGGAAATGGCACTGATGCCAGAGGTCAGAGGTCACTTTCAACATTCCCCATCACAAGTGGAGAACTGACTGCTGACTTTACTCTGAACAGAACGGTGTTGTTAAAACATAAACAGACTTTCTATGACTTTGTAAAATAATAGGCTGTAGAGAGACCACCCTGTCCGACTGCGTACATCACCGGTTGGTTTAGCTTTAGCGCACAGGGCTAGCAGAGCTGCTGTAGCTCGGTTCTTCAGGGTGTTAGCTCACTAATGAAACAGCACGTCTGAATTCTTCATAGACAGAGCATGGATCAACGTTTCCAGGTGGTGTGACGACCTAAATCGTAGGTTTCGACTATAGCCAACGGTCTATTCAACAAACACCAAGGGTCACCCAAGAACAAGACAGCTACAGCTCAACCAGCCAATCAAAGGACAACAATGCGAAGCGTGAGCTGCTTCAATGTGACCCCTGCTGTCACTGTAAGGATCAAAACTATGACATGTACTTCAGTAAAGAAGCTCTTCTGTAGCAGAAACCAAACCCACTCTTCTCCATCGTGTGGTACTGGACTGGTACCAAAATAAATAAATAAATATAGAAAACATATATAACATTTTATTTTATTATTTTTTATTTTAATTAAAATTAATTTTAAAAATACATTTTAATTTTTAAACAGTGTAACACTGTAAACAAACCCTTAAATACGTGCGTTTAGTAAACAAATGATCAAACAGAGTAAAACAAATTTAGATTTTTGGTCAGAATTACGAAGCTGCATCATATGCTTTCGGGGGGATTGTTACGCGGGAACACCGAGCGGACAGCAGAGGGCGCTGTGGGGTCTAGACCATGGGAAATTCGAGTGTCTTCATAATGATAACTGATTTTACATAAACAAGATAACCGCCACAGACAGAACTCGGAACATTAATGTTTATTATAGTTTCTAATTTTCCAATACTGCTACATATTTCCTCCGGTGGTTTTGGGGTATGCATGGTATTTGCAATCATTTTGAAGTGCACCAAAATAGATTTAGCCAGAATAATTTCATACAGGTGTCTGCATATATAACACAACTGGCTCTATAACACTGAAAACGACAGTGAATGGTGAATATCATCAGTGCAAATACATTTACCAGGTGGATATTACATTTTTGTTTACAGTGTTACACTGTTTAAAAATTAAAATATATATTTTTAATTAATTTGAATTAAAATGAAAATTTAATTAAAAATAAAATGTTCTATATGTTTTCTATAAATATTTATTTATTTGTTTGTTTATTTTTGGTACCAGTCCAGTACCATACAATGGAGAAGAGTAGGTTTTGTTTTTGCTACAGAAGAGCTTCGGTGCTAAAGTACATCTCATAGTTTTGATCCTCACCGTGACGACAGGAGCCTATTCGAGTACTGCTGATGCTGAACTCCATTATGCATGATGAATTAAGACCTGTAGTTCAAATAATCCTGTTTTTAATCTTAACGCTTATTATTCAGCACCTGCTGTAAATTATTCAGTGAACTGCTCTGAAGCTGCCGTGTAAGTCCTGTAGTTAACGGGGGGAGGACACTCGAAGACTGGACCCACATGAAGACCCCCAGAGTGTGCAGGGGTTAAATGAGTTATGTATCGACTTGGATCAGATCAGTAGCACGTCGGCGGCCTGGCTGGGCCGATTTCCCCCACGTTTCCCCCGCAATGCTGCTCCTCACCACAACACATCCATGGTGCTCTCAATAAACACAAATTTGAGTGAGAGGCGGCGGCTTTGCTGGGTCCCTCCCTCTGTCTCTCTACCCCTCTCTCTCTCTCGCTCCACCCCTCCCTGCCTCCTCTCTGGAGTTACACGCTTTAATTGCTGTCTCTTTGCAGGCGTTGTAAAATATTCATTTACCGGGGCTAATGGAGCTTGGAGAGCAGAAACACAATATAAAGGGCCGGCCAATTTGGAGCGGCGGCCGGCTCTGGCCATACATCAGGCAGAGTTGGGTTTCCGCGCGCCTGGAGGACACACCCACACAAGCTCTGCGGGCCTGTAGCGTCCGCGTCTCGGCCCAGTGGCGCAGGAGCAAGGGCCACGGCCACGCGCGGCCAGCAGCATCACACTACTGCCACCTAATGTCAGCCCCTCCCACACTGCACACAAATACAGAGCTCAGGACTGAGCCGTGCCCCACAATTCCATTCAGCATCTTAAACATGCAGTCATATGGATGCTTTACTGGCTCATTAATAAACTGCCAACGTTAGCGCACCAATAAAACCAGTAAGTCAAATCAATTGTATTTATCTGCCCTCAATGAACAAGCCAATCACGAAGTGGGGAAGGAAAAACTCCCTCAGAGCGAGAGGAGGAAACCTTGAGAGGAACCACGACTCAAACAGAGAACCTATCCTCCTCAGGTCGACCCAGGAACACAAAAAGGATCAGCTGTCTGTAATACTGAACAGGGTAACTGTTAGTAACAGTTAGATAGAAGACTATGATGATAGTCTGTTAGAGTCAATAAGAGAAGAGTGTTAAGGGGAGTGTTGAGTGTGTTAGGAGGAGTGTTGATTGAGTTAGGAGGAGTGCTAAGTGACTGAGGAGAAGTCTTGTGTTAGGAGGTGGGCTGAGTGTGTTAGGAGAAATGTTGAGTGTGTTGGGAGGAGTGTTGAGTGTGTTGGGAGGAGTGTTGAGTGTGTTGGGAGGAGTGTTGAGTGTGTTGAAAGGAGTGTTGAGTGTGTTGGGAGGAGTGTCGAGTGTCTGAGGAGGAGTGTCGAGTGTCTGAGGAGGAGTGTCGAGTGTGTTAGAAGAAGTGTTGAGTGTTTGAGGAGGAGTGTTGAGAGTGTTAGGAATAGTGTAGAGTGTGTTAGGAGTAGTGTCAAATGTGTTAGGAGAAGTGTTGAGTGTTTGAGGAGGAGTGTTGAGTGTGTTAGGAATAGTGTCAAGTTTGTTAGGAATAGTGTCGAGTGTGTTAGAAGTGCTGAGTGTTTGAGGAGTAGTGTTGAGTGTTTGAGGAGGAGTGTTGAGTGTTTGAGGAGGAGTGTTGAGTGTTTGAGGCAGAGTGTTGAGTGTGTTAGGAATAGTGTAAAGTTTGTTAGGAATAGTGTCGAGTGTGTTAGGAGTGTTGAGTGTGTGAGGAGGAGTGTCGAGTGTGTTAGAAGAAGTGCTGTGTGTGTGAGGAGGAGTGTTGAGTGGATTGGGAATAGTGTAAAGCTTGTTAGGAATAGTGTTGAGTGTGTGAGGAGGAGTGTTGAGTGTGTGAGGAATAGTGTAAAGTTTGTTAGGGATAGTGTTGAGTGTGTTAGGGGAAGCGCTGAGTGTGTGAGAAGGAGTGTTGAGTGTTTGAGGTGGAGTGTTGAGTGTGTTAGGAATAGTGTAAAATGCACTAAAGTGAGCTAAAGTGACCGAAAGTGTGCTAAAGCAAGTTAAAGTGTGCTTAAGTAAGCTAAACTGACCTAAAGTGAGCTAAAGTGCACTAAAGTGTGCTGAAGCGAGCTAAAGTGTGCTAAAGTGCGCTAAAATGTGGTAAAGTGCGCTAAAGTGTGGTAAAGTGAGCTAAAGTGACCGAAAGTGTACTAAGGTGTGCTAAAGTGTGCTAAAGTGACCGAAAGTGTGCTAAAGTGAGCTTAAGTGAGCTAAAGTACGCTAAGGTCAGCTAAAGTGTGCTAAATTACGCTAAAGCAGGCTAAAGTGAGCTAAAGTATGCTAAGATGTGCTAAAGTGAGCTAAAGTGAGCTAAAGTGCGCTACAGCTAAACCTTTTTAATGGGCTGAAGTATACTTGGACAGTGGGTGCAGTGCTGACCTGTAGCCTATGCTGAGGAAACACTACTCATTATAGCATGAGCCCAAGGTTAAGGAAATCCACCACTAGCACCCACTAACGCACGTGGAGAAACGGTCTGTTCAGAACAGCTGCCTGACAGAAGTCTCCTCGGCTGACGAACACCCAATCATACAATCTCACGTGAAAGCAACGCTGCCTTAGCCTGACACAGACCTGGGCAACTCTTTTGCCAGGAAGGACTGGAAGGGACCGCCTCAGAATGGCTCCTCTAACCGCGCCGCAGGCTTCCTGACGGATTTACCGGAGGTTGCTGTAATTGAAACGAGTTTTTGTTTACAACCTCGTCGTTACCGCACACCTGGGTACCTCAACATACTGTACTTTCCCACATGTACACTTACACCAAGCTGTATTCCACTCTACTACATATGCTAACTGCGGTATGCTAACGACATCTTAGTCCTACTTACCCATCAGTTTATGCACATTCTTATCATTTATTATTTTAATTTCTACATTTATTTTTCCCTATTAGTCAAGTCATCTGGAAGTGATTCTTGTTCATGATGGCTGGGCATGGAAGGTGAGGTGAAGGGCCTGGAGATGTTAAAATAAGGCAGGGGGTTAACATGGATGGGCATGGTGAACAAAGGTTGGGCATAGAATGTGAGGCAGAGGGGCTGAAGTGTGAAGTGAATGGTTAAGGTGGATGGGCAAGGTGCACAAGAGCTGGGCATGGAATGTGAGGCAGAGGGCCTGGACGTGTGCAGGGGAAAGGCTGGAGACTGGGAATGGTGCATAATGGCTGCGTATGGAGTGTGAGGCAGACGGCCTGGACGTGTGAAGTGGATGGTTAAGGTGGATGGGCAAGGTACATGATGGCTGGGCAAGGAGTGGGTGGCAGAGGGCCCGGACATGTGAAGGGGCAAGGCTGGATAAGGTACATAATAGCTGGGCATGGAGCGTGAGGTAGTGGGCCTAGACGTGTGAAGGGGCAAGGCTGGATAAGGTACATAATAGCTAGGCATGGAGTGTGAGGCCGAGGGCCCAGACATGTGAAGGGGCAGGGCTGGTTAAGGTTGGGGAGCAAGATGCATGATGGCTGGGCATGGAGTGTGAGGCAGAGGGGCTGGGGGTGTGAAGTCGATGGTTAAGGTGGATGGTGCATGATGGCTGGGCATGGAGTGGGTGGCATAGAGCCTGGACGTGTGAGAGGGAGAGACTGGATAAGGTGGCCGGGTAAGGTACATAGTAGCTGGGCATGGAGCGTGAGGCAGTAGGCCTGGACGTGTGAAGTGGATGGTTAAGGTGGATGGGCAATGTGCATGATGGCAGGGCATGGAGTGGGTGGCATAGGGCCTGGATGTGTGAAGGAGCAAGGCTGGATAAGGTGACTGGGCATGGTTCACGACAGCTGGGCATGAAGTATGAGGCAGTGGGCCTGGACGTGGGAAGGGGCAAGGCTGAATAAGGTGGTCGGGCAAGGTACATAACAGCTAGGCATGGTGTGTGGAGTGTGAAGCAGAGGGCCCGGACATGTGAAAGGGCAAGGCTGGTTAAGGTGGATGGGCAAGGTGCATGATGGCTGGGTATGGAGTGTGAGGCAGAGGGCCTGGAGGTGTGAAGTGGGTGGTTAAGGTGGATGGGCAAGGGGCATGATGGCTGGGTATGGAGAGCGAGGAAGAGGGCCTGAAGGCATTAAGGGGATGGTTAAGGTGGATGGGCAAGGTGCACAATGGCTGAGCATGGAGAGTGAGGAAGAGGGCCTGGAGGCATGAAGGGGTTGGTAAGGTGAATGGGGGGCAAGGTGCAGGATGGCTGAGCATGGCGTGTGAGGCAGAGGGCCTGGAGGTGTGAAGTGGATGGTTAAGGTGGCTGGGCAAGGTGCATGATGGCTGGGTATGGCGTGTGAGGCAGAGGGCCTGGAGGCATGAAGGGGATGGTTAAGGTAGCTGGGCAAGGTGCATGATGGCTGGGTATGGAGTGTGAGGCAGAGGGCCTGGAGGCATGAAGGGGATGGTTAAGGTGGATGGGCAAGGTGCATGATGGCTGGGTATGGAGTGTGAGGCAGAGGGCCTGGAGGCATGAAGGGGATGGTTAAGGTGGATGGGAAAGGTGCAGGATGGCTGAGCATGGCGTGTGAGGCAGAGGGCCTGGAGGCATGAAGGGGATGGCTAAGGTGGATGGGCAAGGTGCATGATGGCTGGGTATGGCGTGTGAGGCAGAGGGCCTGGAGGCATGAAGGGGATGGCTAAGGTGGATGGGCAAGGTGCATGATGGCTGGGTATGGAGAGTGAGGAAGAGGGCCTGGAGGCATGAAGTGGATGGTTAAGGTGGATGGGGGGCAAGGTGCATGATGGCTGGGTATGGAGTGTGAGGCAGAGGGCCTGGAGGCATGAAGGGGATGGTTAAGGTGGATGGGCAAGGTGCATGATGGCTGGGTATGGAGAGTGAGGAAGAGGGTCTGGATGTTTAATTGGATTTACTCCAGTTTGAGGAACACTGAAGGGAAATCACTGTTGCTGTGTGTTCACTGTAGAATTGTTTTGGCTCTACAGGTTCTATTTTGTCTGTAGCATCTGATCAAATCTCAGAATGCTTTCCACTGAAAAGACAAAACTGGTGCACGCACATCCATGCAAGTGATGAGATGGCAAAAGATAGGGGCTACTTAATATTCCACAGAGTCTCATTCAATGAAACACTCTTCACTCCTGTATGCTAAGAAGACTCAATATATTAAAACGCTAATGCAAAAAAGACATATTCCAGATTCTGTCCGCTTGTTTCTGTATGCGTTTTTTTCTGTCCCAGTTTACGAGTTTAAAAACAGGAAACGAGGCGATCTGGCTTCGCCACAGCTGGTCATGCACCCAGTGAAAGAGATTTGATTTGCATTGGAGCTATGAAAAAGGGAGGTCTGATGCCGGCTCTGTAACACAGCAGGTCCAGGTGATCCTGAATCGGGGCCTGTCTTTAGCATGACTCAATTGCATAGGACACCTGTACTCAATAGAAAATAAATGTAGCCTATGAACCTCACAGCAGATAAAGGGATAGCCCAGGGGTGCCCGGAGTCCGGCACAGTTTGGTGATTTCCCTGCCCTGACATCTGCTCATTAACTGCTGAGTTGAATCAGGTGTTTGAGCAGGGAGCTCTCCAAACAATGCAGGACACCAGCCCTGCGTGATTAGCCCCCCTGGATAAGCCCCTCCGTGAATATGGTGAATAGACGTTTCAGTTTTGTGGAATTCAGTCATTACTTTAGTGAAAGACGTCTGATGTTAAATGGTGCATTGAAGCCACAGTGGCGGTGATAGGAACAACGTCTAGAACGTAACCATATACCCACCAACCATAACGTTAAAACCATCTCAGTGTGTCTACACTCATTCTCCATTTTATCAGCTCCGCTCACCATCTACAGAATGTAGTCCCTCTGTTTCTCTGTATACCTTATTACCCAGGACCCCCACAGGACCACCACAGAGAAGGTATTATGTGGGGGGTGGATCATTCTCAGCACTGCAGTGACACTGACGTGGGGGTGGTGGTGGTGTGTGTTGTGCTGGTGTGAGTGGATCAGAAACAGCAGTGCTGCTGGACCACCAACCAAAACTATCCAGCATAACAGTGTCCTGTGGGGCAACGTCTTGTGGGCAGCGTCCTGTGGGGCAGCGTCCTGTGGGGCAGTCAATGGACTGGATGCCTTTTAGCATAACAATCAGTATAACTAAAGATGTGGGTGCAGCTCTTGGGGGAACTGGACACCTTTTTTTGGTTGTCTTGATGGTTATAATTTGGTGCCATTGCTGAGCATAGTTGCCAGTGCCATAGTTCGGTGCAGACAGATACTGGGCACCATCGTAGACGCCATCACGGTCAGTCTTTGAGATATACAGATCTAAGCTAACATACAGTCCAGTCTTCCTCGGCTCACTAATAGACAGCTGGCAGTAAAGTACTAAACTGATGGAAAGCGTGGTTAATGATGGTCAATCAACATTTAACAGCAAAAAATTTAAATAAATAAAAAAAGATCTGGTGATGATGGTGATGGGCTCCACACTGCGGTAGACATCCCATAACTATGGTATTGTGTAAAGCAGTTACTGTCACAGCCCTACCTCTGAGTTTACATGCAATGCCAAAACAGTAGGGGAAACAAACATACGGCTATCATTTTTGCTTTACATCGCACCGCATGCACCTCTCTGCCATGAAATTGTGATTTAGGCCAAACGCTTCTCATAATTACACTAAAACAATCATCCAGACACGCAGCAAAGTATTCATAACCATTTCATGAAATAACCTTCAGCGGAAAAGCTTTCAGAGGCTCTATTCTTTCACAGCGAGACAAAATAGTGTTCCGTTTCTCATCAAGATCTGATTAGCTTTGCTGTGCTAGCATATAAATCAAAGTGAATTAGGGACGACACAATCTTGGAAAAATCGAACATTGAAATATTTTTCCCCTGCGATACACACCTCAAAATTATCAGTTCCTCTGGTTGTACAGTTTCCGGGTTTGTGTTGGACCAAAATGAGCAGTTCTGTTTTTTTGTCTATTATGGGTGGGTGGGGCTATAACTTTAACCCTCTTCTGAAACTTCAAAGCTCTATAATCAGTTTCAGTGCACAACAATAGCAGGTGAGTGCTGAGACTTCTTCACTGTATAACCGAGAAGCCTCTGTGAGCCCTTTTCCAACAAAATTTCAAAAAATCATCTTGTGTGTAATCGCTATCTAGGACAATCTCTCTGCTCCGTGCACAAATCCTGAAAGCGTTGATTCTGGATGGTAAGATATGCCCTCAAAGCAGGAAGAAACGTTTGTACTTGAAGAAAATGTTCCGCCATGTTGTTTTTATGCGTTGCCTGGCAACCTCTGCCTACAGACTAAAGGCTGCCCTTTTTATCCAGCAGTAAAAAAACATGACCAGCTTCATTTAACACTGCATGTCCTGCGACGTGAGTATTAGACATGCACGCGTTGTGATAACGATGCTGGGCAGATATGTTGAGCAGGCCGTCAGTGAACAGTACTTTTACAAACCCTAATGTTCCACTGAGTTACTTGGGCACTGGCTCTAGACTGTGTACTGTATGGAACGGTACCTGAAAGATCATATAACCTTTTGACTCAACTGACTTTTCAGCCAGAGATTCACATCACCTTTTTTAATTTGTGCAATAAGTGTCTGATACTGCTGCACATTAGAGGGTTTAGGACACTTCGTTTGGGATTGTGTGCACCTGAAACCCTACTACTGTTAATAACAACAAAGGACATGAATACACTACTGTTGTAATAAAAAAACAAATGCTGTAACAAATGGTATTACTTTCCCAGAGATACAGAACACACTCCAATTTTCTTCGATGAATTCTGACAGTATTAATCTACAGGTATGACCATCAGTCTTCATTCACAATGACACTAATCATGCACAAGTGAAGATGAAACTTGGAGTCGATCGTTAAATCTTTGGTAACAAAGCCAGGTTTCAGGAGACCGGCAGCTAAACCACACAAGCACAATATTTATTTCAGAGAACAGTATGTGAAGCAAGCTTAATCACATACCCTGAGGACCAATCTTTGGTACTTCTGTTTCAGCTCCTGCAGGTCATCAGTAGGTGCAGCACCAAGTATGGAGTACCAGTTTTTCTGCGGATCATTTGCCATAATCCTGCAAAAAATAAGAATCTCATCGTGATGCTCTGTAAGATGTTTCATGATGGCTTGTACAACACTTTGATTTGGCCCATATGATGCATGCATCCTTTGTGATGGTCTGTGTGATGCATGTCTCACTTATGATGGTCTGTATGATACTTGTGTTCATTTTGTGATGGCCACATGATGGAATGTATGATGCATAAATCCTGTATGACAGCCTGTATAAAGAGTATATCCTTTATGATAACCTGTATGATGTACATATACATTGATGGCCTGTATGATGCGAGTACCCCATAATGACGGGCTGAAAGAGGCTTGCATCTTGTATGATGCCAGTATGATATTTGTGTTTGTTATGAAGGCCTGTATGAATTATCTGGACTATATGATGCATGTATTCTTTACATCGGCCTATATACATCCTTTCTGATGGCCTGTATAATGCTTGTATCCTCCATGATGGCATGTTTGACACATGTATCCTTTATGATGACCCATATGGTGTATGAATACTTTATTATAGGGATTAAAAATCTAGCTACTGACTCACAAGCAAACCACAGACTCAAACAAAACCTTTAGAATGGTTCTAATTTCAGCCAACACAGACACGTCTTTGCTTTTAAGGGGGCTTTTAATCCATTTCTTATTTAAACTTCCCCGTTCCACCTTAACTGGGAGCACCAGAACATAACTGCTGCACCATTTAAGGTGGAACTACAATGCTCGAATACGAAGCTTCTTTGAGTTCAGTTTCTTTTGGATTTATGACATTTAGAAAGGGTAAAAACACACCGTGTGCACTTAAAACTGCAAACGTTAAAAGGTTAAACAGGCTCAAACAAACTGTCCATCATCTGGAAAACAGATTTAGCAAGGCACGTTAGCTAAGTTTACTGACTTGCTAACTAAAGTACGCTGTCGTTAGAAGCCATAAAGTGTTTACGAAGAGTGGCACAACATTAAACAAAAGTGGAATTTTGATTTAATGTGTTTATAAAAGAGAAAAGACAAACCTCATATAATAATTTCCACTCTCTGTTTAGACTCGCTGCCTCTCTCACTCTCTCTCCCAGCCATGCTGTGTGCAGCGCTCTATCTCGCTGTTTCCGCCCACTGATAAACACGGCAGATTATTTTAAGCAAAATAAATTAACATAAATGTTTCAGGACGACACCCAGAGAACAGCACGCTGGGTAGTCTAACTATTATTAATGATGATACAATAAACGGTATAAAGCCTGTATTTAGAGTTTTTCGTTTAATAAACTAAGAGTAAGCGGAACCATTGTGTTTTGTTTTTACCCGACTCGTTTTAATAGTGACACATCCTTAGGAGAGAACACGCCGTATCCGTGGAAACCAAGAGAAGCTTCAAAACAGACGAACAGACGCCTTAAAGGGGAAGTCCACCCCCGAATTCGACATTATAATAATTTATTGTTATAAAATAATTGGCTCATTTCTCAGATTAGAATTGAAATTCTCAAAACTGTTCATTCAATCTCCACATCTCCTTGTCACTTGTGCACATCATACTAGCATTTCTCATTGTGTTTCACATTTTGCATTCATGCAAATGGTCATGTACAACTGTCTGCTGTTTTTTACATTATCAAATGCTCATGTCATGGTTAGCAAAATGTCTTCTACTGAGTGTCTGCTGGGTTGTCTTATCTTCCAAAACATTTAGGCTTTAGGTCATTGCCTAGGTCATTACATGCAAAAGAGCTGAACATGTTGTCATAATCTCTTTTCTACAAAATTTTTTTGGTAAATCCTGGTCATTTATCTTTAATTGATTATCTTTTATTGTTCTTAGGTAAATCTTGGCTTTCAGTTAAGAAGAAATTTGAGAAATGCACTTGTTGTGATGCCCCATGTGCATAATAATATATGTTGAGAAATGTACCAAGATCGATGAGGCGAAACTGTATAGTATGAAGATAATCCATTCATAATACAATATTTACAGTTTTTCTCAGTCGAGTTCTCGTGACTATTTCTTTCTTTTACATCACATCATGACTTACATGGGCATCACAACAAGCACATTTCTCAAAACAGCAGAAACTCAATGAAATACCTGCAAAAGCCTGTACCTCGCTCAGAATGCTTTGTTTTTGCCTCAATAGCAAATATTTACATCAGCCAAATTGTCGGTGCCATCAGAATGTCTAGTCTGTGTGTCATTGCCGATGAACAAGGCAGTCAGGAAATACTACATTTAAGTCTGGGCATGTTATCAGCCGGCGACAGTGTAACACTGTGCTTATGTTTCTGATGCGAAACTACAAAATAACAGAGGCTTACACATAGCCACAGAGTTACACAGCGACTGTATGTTGGGAGACGTGGCTAGCAATGACAACCTGGCCTGTGGAAATCTAATTTTATACAGTAATATTACTATTTACTGTATATGTGTTGGAGCGCTGCAATTCTGTTTGGACCACTTAGAAAAATCAAGATAGCGAAATTCAGAGAAGACAGACAAGCCTGTTTCTACAGTCAGCACTCTATAGCACAAAGAAAACTTCCTCTAAACATTCAAACCAACCTGAGACTTAAGGAATTATAGTGCTTCATTTTCTATGTGTCCTGGCGCTCCTCTCTCTTGATAGACAGACAGACAGCCAGACAGAGAGACAGAGAGAGAGACAGACAGACAGACAGACAGACAGACAGACAGAGATAGATAGATAGATAGATAGATAGATAGATAGATAGATAGATAGATAGATAGATAGATGCATAGAAGAATTATAGAACTAGATAGATATAGGCAGATAGAATAGATAGCATAGATAGATAAGAATAGATAGATAGATAAAGATAGAAAGTATAGATAGACATAAGAAAAAAGATGAGAGACAGACAGACAGACAGATAGAGCAGACAGACAGACAGAAGACATGTGACAGCACAGACAGACAGACAGACAGATAGATAGATAGATAGCATAGTAGACTAAGCATCAGAGAGAGACAGACAGACAGATAGAGATAGATAGATAGATAGATAGATAGATAGATAGATAGATAGATAGATAGATAGATAGATAGATAGATAGATAGATAGATAGATAGATAGATAGATAGACATATAGACAAAGAGAGAGACAGACAGACAGACAGATAGACAGACAGACAGACAGACAGACAGACAGACAGACAGACAGACAGACAGATAGATAGATAGATAGATAGATAGATAGATAGATAGATAGATAGAGAGAGACAGACAGACAGATAGAGATAGATAGATAGATAGATAGATAGATAGATAGATAGATAGATAGATAGATAGATAGATAGACAGACAGAGAGACAGAGAGAAAGACAGACAGACAGATAGAGATAGACAGACAGACAGACAGACAGACAGATAGATAGATAGATAGATAGATAGATAGATAGATAGATAGATAGATAGATAGATAAATAGATCTCCGTTACAGGAGGGGTGTGAAATATCACCAGGTGTTTGTTAATGGTGCTGAGAATTATTAAAAGATTAAATTAATGAATGAATTAATTAAATAGCAGGTCTCGAATAGCAGATCACACTAAGCACGGCTCAGCCGCTCTGCCTCTCGCTGCTAATTACCAAACTGTTTAATGAGCGTTTTGATAGATGCCACATGTGACAGACAATAAACACAATGTCTTTCTCCAGTACACACAAAGCTACCTCACTCTGCGTGCAGCTACCTACTGGCTTCAGTTAGTAGTTAGCACACAACTGTTGTACACAGCTGGTTGTAAACATTGAAATTCGCAGGTCAGAGGTCACAGGCGAGGATCTTGTATACGCAGATTGAACTCCTAAAGCCCAATGGCATCTCAGGCAGGACACAGGGATGTGCATGCTCAGCTGGAAGCTGGATATTTATATGATGTTTACTGTTTCCTCATTAATCTTATTAAACTACCGGTTATCATCTGAGGTAAAAGCATGGCATGCTGATCCACCCTGAAGTCTTATTTTATCCCGTGCACAGGGACGTTAAAATGCCCTACCTGGAAGTTGGATTGCATTCGCACTCCATCGCTCCGTGGAGTAGCTTCTCAGGATGTTTGTGGAAACGCTGGAGGTGTTAATCAGGCTTCACTCTCGTAAGCACACCCAGGTGAACCGCTTTAACTGACACCCGTGGCCTACCTCTAGCTCTACCATGAGACTTCCTCCAAACAGAGGAGTAGTGCCAGTCTATAATTAACCATGTGTTAATTACTGATGAGGAACCGGCATTAGATATGGCAAACTAATTAACAAATTCCAAAGTAATTAAAAGCGGAATGTTTTACTGTGAGTGTGTGTGTGTGTGGGTGTGTGGGTGCGTGTGTACGTTTGAGATAACTTATTACTTTCCTGACCTAAAAAACATTCAACACAGATAAACATCTTATTACTGTCGTTATTCATTTTGCAATCAATATATTCTGGCACAGTGATCTGTTATGCCCCCACTCAGTAATATCCAGATGAGTGAGCCAGATGTTGGTCCCTACATCTGGTGCTACTCAGCTTACCGTGGCTGATTTCCAGACTTCCACTAAATGTGCAACAGTTACATTCTGCAACCTCAGCCTTACCTATGTCCCGACTATTTTCCAAGTACCACCTATCTACAGATAGCCAGCAACATATCTAAGCTCTATACTTGTGCTTAGTTACTTGTCTGAGTTATCCACTTACCACCTTAAATCGGGTTGCCCAGCCAGCAGTTAACCTTCCTGCAACCTCAGCTTCACTCCAGTCCATTTGCCAGTCCACCATAAATGGTAGCGAAACAGGTCACATCTGCGAGCCCTAAGCATTCCCTGTCCCATATATGGCCAGTTCCACCCTAAACAGTGCAGCATTTAGGCTACATTCTTGTGCTTTAGGTTCTTGTATGAGTTTTCCAGTTCCACCTTAAATTGTCCAACAGATACACTTGGGCATCTCAGCTCCTTGTTAAAATTTTCCTGTTCCACCTTAAATGGTGCAGCAGTTATGCCACAATCTGGTGCCTCAGCTTCTTGTTGGAGTTTCCCAGTTCCACCTTAAATGGTGCAGCAGCAGTTACATTCTGCAACCTCAGCGTCCTGTCCATATTTTCCAGTTCCACCTTAAACAGTGCAGCATTTAGGTTACACTCTGGTGCCTCACCCTCTCTCTGAACGTTTCCATTCGCCTTAAACAGCCTGCCAGCATATAGGACTACATTCTTCGTGCTTTAACTATATTATCTTTTTTTTCATTTTTTTTTTTTTTTTTTTTTTTTTTTTATTTATTTTTTTTTTTTTTTTTTTTTGCGTTCTTGTATGAGTTTTCCAGTTCCACCTTAAATTGTGCAATAGTTATACTCGGCCACCTCAGCTTCTTGTTGGAGTTTTCCAGTTCCACCTTAAATGGTGCAGCAGTTATGCTACAATCTGGTGCCTCAGCTTCTTGTTGGATTTTTCCAGCCCTCTCCACCCTAAATAGCTGCAGCCCACACAGTTACATATACTGCCAGCGCCTCAGCTTACCTGTTCCGGATATACTTTCCAGAGGTTCCACTTAAACAGTGCACATGTAGGCTTTCCATATCTTGTGCATTTAATGGCTCTTAGCTCTAGCAGGTTTTCCAGTTCCACCTTAAATGGCATGCAGACCCAGCAGCTTAACATTCTAAGCCAGCCAATTATCCTCCTGCTCCATAATACTTCAGTTTCCACCTTAAACAGTGCAGCATGTAGGCTACATTCTGCGTGTGCTTAGGCCTCCTTCGGATCTGCGGCTGATAACCGCTTATCCAACCTCCTGCGATACCCTCAGCCGCACCATCGTACCATATTTGCCGCAGTTCCACCTTAAATGGTGCAGCAGATCTGTACAGAGATCAGTGGGTTTCTCTACAAAACAATTTCACACCAAACGACCTCAACCACTGAATTACCCACCTTCAGAAATATTGGTGGAGTTCCCCTTCACCTGGCCCATAGTTAGTGCTCCACCTGCCACTGACAACCATTTTGCTGGTGAATGTTGCCCCTGGCAGAAGTAGATCGGTCGCCTTAGCTGCTACACCAGCCCACCACTCCTTCGCCAGGACCAGTCCATACCTCCACCAGCGCTAGATTCTGGAAAGTATTGATGTGTACTGCGGAAGGTTGGACAGCCGCTCCGCCCGACATTACTTACGCCCGCCAGTATAACCTGCGCTCTGCGGAACCTAAATGGACGAAGTTCCAGCGACCTCTGCAGATTTATTCCAGGCTATACATTTGAATATACGCAGCGTTCCATTAACGCATGTGGTGTCAGAGCCATGTACCTGCCTAGCTCCTACATATACAGGCAAATGCCCTAGCGTATCAGCTTCGCTAAAGCGGTTTGGACGAATGTGGCGAAGTTATGTTGGTAGGGGGGGTTGGGGTCCGAGCTTGCTCTCGGGCTTACCAGAATAGCCACTTAGGCTGAGGTTCCATTGCTTGTGTAGCGCGTGCTGCACCCTGTTAAGCACAGATAATATGAGCGATCGAGGAACTCAGTGACCCACAGACGAACTTCACCCAGAAAGCTGGCTCCTGAGAACTTTACCTGCGGTGTTGTCACCGTATCTCTGCAGGCTGCAGTCATTAGTTAACATGTCCGGGGGTCGGGAGCCCGTGTAGCGAAGGACCGCAGCTTCGGCTCCCTGGGCGTATTTAGAGAAAATCACTAATGCGCAACCTCCAGAAAGCAAGCCTGTTTCTTTAGAACCATAGCTCGACTGTGCGTCTCACCCATGCCCAGCGCTCGCCTAGCTCTCTCTCGTAAGGACACTAACGCATCATTTGGACTAAGCAACTAGGCTCCTCATATTTCCAGAGTTCCACCTCTAAACAGTGCAGTCTTAAGCGGCCGTCTTTTTTTTTTTTAAATTTTTCCAGTGCTGTACACATATGCTGCCTTCTAGATGACGTCTTTTTCAGGGACGTGCTAATTTCAACATCCGCAGAAGTCTATGTAGAATGATATGTATTAGTCCTATACAGTCTAAATAAAATGATAAAACTAGACCTCAGCGGAGGGTACTCAGTATGTGTTGTGCTTAGTGTGTTTGTGTGCTTGTGTGTGCTGATGCCCTATGTGTATGTGTGTGTCTGTTGATGTCGTGTGTGTATGCGTATATTATTTTTAACTGAGTGTAAGTGTGATGTAGATATGTATAGGTGTGTGTGTGTCCGTTGTGTGTTATGTATAGGTGTGTGTGGTAGTAGTGTGTATGTATAGGTTGTCGTATGTGAGTGTGTGTGTATCGTGTGTGATATGTGTGTCCTGGTATGTGTGTTGTGTAATAGGTGCTGTGCTGATGTGTGTAGTGTGTGGGTTTGGTGTCGTGTGTGTACGTAGATGAGTGTGTGTCTATAGGTGTGTAGTGCTGTTTAGTTGTGTGTGTGTTATATGTGTGTGTAGTATGGCCCCCTCGTGAGGTGAAGGCCAGGGTGCTTATAGGTGCTGTGTGTCGTACGTGTGTCGTGTGTAGTGATACTATAGTATGTGTGATAGGATGCTAGTGCGGGTGTTCCCTAGATGACATGTGTGTGTAGGCTGTTAGTATATGATGTGTGTATGTGTCGTCGATGTGCTGGTGTGTGTGTATGTGTGGGGTGTGCTCGTGCTGTATGTGCTGTATGGTGTGGGGGTTGGTGTGTGTTGTGTTGCTGTGTATGTCATAGGTGTGTCGTGTGTGTGTGGTGTATAGGTGTGTTAATGTATAGTGTGTACGTATAGCGTATGTGTGTGTGTGTGTGTGTGTGTACGTTAGGTCGTGAGTGTGTGTGTCTGTGTTGTATAGTGTGGTGTATGTGTGTGTGTCTGTTGTACGTGTGTGAGTGTGTATGTATAGGTGTGTGTCGTGTTGTGTGTGTATAGTGTGTATATGTGTGTGTCTGTGTGTGTTGTGTCGTGAGTAAGAGAGTGGTGTGTGTGTGTGTGTACTGTATAGTGCGCGAGTATGTGTGTGTGTGTGTGTAGTAGTGTTGTATGTCTGTGTGTGTATGTCATAGGTTTTGGGTGTGTGTATATGTATGTGTGTCTGTGTGCTTGTACTATGTATATGGTGGTGTGTGACGTGTATGTATAGGTGTGTGTGTGTGTGTGTATGTATAGGTGTGAGTGTGTGTGTGTGTTTATGTGTGTGTGTATGTATAGGTGTGTGTGTGTGTGTCTGTGTGTCTGTGTGTGTTAGAGTCATGATTCCCGGACCTTCCTGATGGAGGAGGAGTGTTAGAGGATGCCTGCACGTGAAGGTACGTGAGATGGAGAGAGCCATCAGGTGCAGCTCAATGTGACCCTCTCCCTAGAGCGAGAGTCTCCGCTGCTCCCTCCAAACTTCTCCATCTCCGCCAGCGTGTGCGTGGGTAGCTGGAGGCCGGCGATGCCAAGCCTCTAATTAAATCCACTCCGAGCCAGTCTTTGTCAGAGGAGAAGCAGACTCAAGGAGGAGACCGCCGGGGAGAGCGATCCATCGAAGTCAATACGACATGAAGAAGCGTCCTCTGGTTGGTTCAGTATTTGGTGGGTCCACTTTATTACCCTTCCAATCATTCCTGGAGACTCACTTACAGGCAGAAACACACCTGCACAGTTCAGTCTTAGATGCTGGTGTAGCTGGTTTTCTGCTTCTTCTCAGCATCCATATAAGCCCAAACACTTTCAGGGGTGTTGAGGTTCTGGACTCTGGGGTGGTCAGTCCATTGTTCTGAGAACACCAGCAGCTTCTTTGTTGGATGAGTCTGCCTGGTTTTCTCAGTGAGGAGCTTCCTGAAGAGCTACACCTCCTTTCAGACCTCTGACCACTGTGGTGTCTTCTCACAGTGGAAGATGGATGGACAGAAGCACCTGTGGATGTTCTCAGATCTGAAGCGAGAGTGGAGCTTAGTGTTCTCCTCTCTCTCTCTCAGAGAGGAAAGGTTGAAGCGCTGCCTATCTGATTGAGGGGCAGTTTTGATTGGTCTGCCTGTTCTTCCAGGTGGTTGTTAGGAGTGGATTATCTCATTGATCATCTCCTTTTTCTGAAAAATGATTAAGTAGTTGAAATTTAAAATGGACGCACTCAAGATTTTATCTTTAAGAAATCCAATCCAACAAATCACTTATTGGAAATGTAGGTGTCCACTGATCACTCGGCTCTTTTAGGCCGGGGTGTCCACTGCTCAGCATCTGTTACTTTTAAACCTCTCCTCACTTTATCTCTCAACACCGCAGAAATCACTGATGCTCTGGCCAGACCCCGAAGCCTCCACTCCATCTCTACACTCCATATTACTTCTTCGGAGCTCTTCGTTACGTGTATGCGTGGCGCACTACTGATTCCCATTCGAGCCTGGAAGAGGACATTCCAAAGTGCGGAATGTTTATTAAGCTGCAGGTATTAGTAGAATGTTTATCTGCTTACTTACTCAGTAATAATGTATATATTTTTGTATTCATCACAAAACGTAATAAAACAATTGTCCACAAAAAAAGGTTGTTTCACAAATAGAATGTACTGGAAAATAAATAAAATAAATAAATCTAATATATATAATGGGTATATATAAGTATATGTATGGAAATATGTATGTATAAGTAAGTATAAGTGTGTGTTTATCTCATTAATTAATTAATTAATTTGTTTGTTTGTTTATGTTTTTAATGGTGACCTTAATGTAAAATTCAGTGCTAACTGTACTAAATTATAATCATTTCTATCTCAAAAGGTAATAAACCAGTTATAAAACAAACTTTTGTGTGGGATAACAATGAAGGACTGTTCACTACCCAAAGATAGATTTAGACAGTACCTATTAGATTTATGTATGTATATAAATAATGTATACATATTATATATTATATAATAATTAATTAAAAAACATTAAAAAATCATTAAAAAAACAATAACTGCTTACTCAACGATCAATAATGTATATTCATGTATACAATAATATGTTTTTTAACGTATATGTGTTGTTAATAATGTATATAATAATGTGTTTATTGTTTATTTATTTATTTGTTTGTTTGTTTGTTTATTTGTTTGGTGCTTAAACTAACCTTAAATGCTAACTATACTAAGTTATAATCAGGTAGTAAATAATAAAGTAATAGTAGGTATTACATTATTTGGTGAAGTAACTATGGTTACAAAACATGTCCTGTCCGTGACCCAGGGATGTCATCTGAAACACTACCTTGGGCCACATTAGGCTTATTTAGAAGCTACACTATATATTCCCACATTCGTTCACTCTTTCCTTTTTTTTCCCTATTTGCATTTTTGGCATTCCCGTTGCATGTTGCTGGGTTACATGGCCAGGCACTTGGCCTGTAACAGTATAGGAAGAAGGGGTAATTTGCCGTAGCAAAGACCCTCTAAGTCATCGTAAATTTTTCGTGTTCAGGTTTTCCAGTGATTTGAAAAGCTGTGCTGAGCTGATCCCGGCACGAAAAGGAGGAGAGACTTGTGGCATCCCTGGCTCTATGAATACTCAAGTGTTTCCCAACATCAAGGACGTTCAGATTTCACCCAACACTGGCAGCACCCAAACAGCAGGCCACCACTCGCGGTGTACAGAAGCTCGACTGTCATCAGTATGAAATTCACCCAGGCTGTGTTTGTTTGCGGTGGACTTCACTGGCGCTCGGGCTGCGTGCGCATGTGCGTGCTCGCCCGGTTTGCCTTTACCACGGGCCGAGGATCGACGGTGCCCCCTCCTCAATGGTCCATTGAAACCCCCTTTATTCTCCACGAGTACCAACCACTTGTAATTCAAGTAGAGTGGGCAGCTTTGTCCACGGCCCGCCCCATTGTTCCCCGTCGCCATGCATTTCCCCACAGGCCGGCCCGCACGGAGCGCCACCCCACTGACACCGCCGCAGAGATGAGAGAAAGAAAGCAGGGCCAGGAAGAAAAGGAGGAGAAAGAAGATCCGCGAAAAGAAAAGAGGAAACAGCCTGTGTGTCTCGGCCCCGCCGCAGGAGCCGAGAGGAATTCGAGGCCCTGGAGCCCTGCCAAACTCCAGCCCACTGCTGTCCCAGCCTACAACCAGGGGGGCATGGCGTTCCCTGCTGCCGCTCTGCTCAGCATACACTGGCGATCCTAAAGAATGCTGGGGTCATTTGGTGCGCTGACAAAAAGTGATGTGTTGGATTCACCGGATTCAGAGATGCATATGAGTTTCCAATAATAAAATATAAAACACAGATATTCCGGTTTATTTGGATTTGGGAATGCTGAGGTGTGGCTCACATGGTTTTGGGTGTTTGCATCGCTTTTTTATTTACTGTCTTTCATTTTTTTTGTAAATTTTTTTCCTATCTATCTGTCTGTCTGTCTGTCTGTCTGTGTCTCTGTCTGTCCATGTCTCTGTCTGTCTGTCTATCTATCTATCTATCTATCTATCTATCTATCTATCTATCTATCTGTCTGTCTGTCTGTCTGTCTGTCTGTCTGTCTGTCTGTCTGTCTGTCTGTCCGTCTATCTATCTATCTATGTATCTATCTATCTATCTATCTGTCTGTCTGTCTGTCTGTCTGTGTCTCTGTCTGTCTGTCTGTCTGTCTATCTATCTATCTATCTATCTATCTATCTATCTATCTATCTATCTATCTATCTGTCTGTCTGTCTGTCTGTCTGTGTCTCTTTCTAACTATCTTTTTATCTATCTATCTGTCTGTCTGTCTGTGTTTCTGTCTGTCTGTCTGTCTATCTATCTATCTATCTATCTATCTATCTATCTATCTGTCTGTCTGTCTGTCTGTCTGTCTGTCTGTCTGTCTGTCTGTCTGTCTCTCTATCTATCTATCTATCTATCTATCTATCTATCTATCTGTCTGTCTGTCTGTCTGTCTGTCTGTCTGTCTATCTATCTATCTATCTGTGTCTCTATCTAACTATCTATTTATCTATCTATCTGTCTGTCTGTCTGTGTCTCTGTCTGTCTATCTGTCTATCTATCTATCTATCTATCTATCTATCTATCTATCTATCTATCTATCTATCGATCTGTCTGTCTGTCTGTCTGTGTCTCTATCTATCTATCTATCTATCTATCTGTCTGTCTGTCTGTCTGTCTGTCTGTCTTTCTGTCTGTGTCTCTATCTATCTATCTATCTATCTATCTATCTATCTATCTGTCTGTCTGTCTGTCTGTCTGTCTGTCTGTCTGTCTGTCTGTCTGTCTGTCTATCTATCTATCTATCTATCTATCTATCTATCTATCTATCTATCTGTCTATCTGGGGTGATACACGCACAGGGTTATATGGTAAACCATAGTATGTCAGCTCGACCACTATTGCATCAGCAATGTTCCATATATGAGCTCAGAAGACGTGTGTAGATTCACTGGTGGGTTTGAATAGTAACTGAAATGGCTACGTATTGTGGTGTAGACATGGAGACCCCTGGTAGTCCCCTGGTAGTCAGCGTAGTCACCCCCGACCCTAATAAATAAATAGCGGGCGTTTAAGCAGCTCTTGCTCACTAGCCCATGTAAGCTCCATTGAGGGAGGACAGGGAGGATGACGTGAGACGCTCACACGACCGGTCGCACCTGGGACGAGGGCTCGAGCAAGGCCCGAAAGAAAGGAGAGCACGTTTAATCTGGGATTAAAGAGTTACATCCCAGCACGACGCGGGCATACACACGCACTGTACTCGGCCTGCCTCGCCAGCCCATGCAAATCTCCCACAATGGCCTCCGCCGTGAAAGAAGGCTGGAGAGGAGCTTTGACGGACAGCAGTTTGGCAGAAAGCCACGAACCAGGCCGGATCCCCCACTAACCGGGCATTATCGGCAGGCCTCAGCGCCCTGCTCTCTGCCACCATCCAGCACTCACTGCTAGCGTTTGTTTCCCGACGCGAATGCCAACCACATGGGGGCCGTAGTCAAAGAGCTTCAGAGGGCCCAGACGTTTCAGAGTATTCCATGTGTTTAGAAACTCCGCCAAGGAGAGGGTGCTTTCCATTCAATTAGGAGCGAGTCGGACCAAGCGGCCCCCTTTCTCCCTCGCTCAGACTCGGGGCCGTCTTAATTGAGTCGAGGCAAGCAAGTGGAAGAACTTCCTCCGACAACGTGTGTCAGAGCTAAAGTAGAGGAATACCTCGGAAAGGCCGACAAGGCTCAATCATCGGATCAGCTGCAAATACATCCATCCTTCATTACACATTCGGTCCTGGGGCCGTTTAAAGCTCTGGAGCTTCCGCAACACGGGCATTCTCACGCTCGCTCAGTTCAGGACCCAACAAGGTGTTAAAAACACGTCACATTCCTTTCGCCTAATGGAGGATTCCATGGGAATTCCATTGATTACGAATTCCATGGATCGAGAATTCCAGTTTGTCACTACCAAAGTACCAAATGTATCAGTACTGACTATTATAAAGCAAAGCTCAGAAAGTGCTAGCAAGTACATGACTACAAACACAGCTTTGAACTGTTGTGCACGTGTACAATCATACTAATAATACCAAAATCTGGGTTACAGTGGTGGCAGATTCCAGACTTTGGGACAAACTCACTTCAAAACAGTGGGATCTAACCGCACACCGTGTGGACAAGGATAATGCATTCTGCCTTCCTGCCCTGAAATACATGGGCTTGGCTAAAATAAGCCCCACTCACAAACTTACAGGGCACCCACCCAAGCAGATACTCGTATATCATAGAGAGTTGAGTACGGAATGCTGGTTGCTAACCCAACACGCCAGACGTCTCGGTATGGAGCTGTAGAGGTTCCTAATGGTGTCCTGTGATAATCCATCCCATGCAGCTTGAACATCCTCACACAGTTCCTGCAGATGGTGCGGTAGGGGTGGAGGGACACCAGGTCTTCTGGACTGTTCATCTTGGTGCTGACCACGGTGCCTCCACACACGGGTTCGTTGGGCCTCTCCACCAAGACTAAAGCGGGACTCGTCACTGAAGATGACCCGCTGCCATTCTGAGTCACTCCATGACAGTCTGGTACGACACCACTGCAGTGTTTGGTGACGGTGACGTGGTGTTAAGGCCAATGGTGCTGCACTAACAGGGTGACTTTGATGATTTTGTAAATATGTAGCATATATCCAGTATTTACAGTATATACTGGGTATCCTAGTTTCTGTATATATATATATATATATGGAGATACAGGCTGTTTGTTCCAACAGCAGCGATGTACAATTATATAAATATATATATATATATATATATATATATATATGACAAGATACCAGGTCTTGCTCTGACAGCAGTGAAATATCAAACATTAAATATTATTTTTTAAAAACTCAAATATGTCATTTTCTGCTAATTTTACTGAGCAAAGCACAGTTTAATATACTGTAAAAAACATTAATCGGCCCACGTGTTATGTGATTTTCTCCTCCAGTATGTTGTATTTAGTAAATAAATAATAACTGTGTATCCTAAATCATCGCTGTCCAATTAAAAAACATGTATCTCCATTTTTGGCCATTTTAACTTTTACACATCATTTGAACACATCCACCGCTGTTTACACTGTGTGAAAATCTCATGATCAATTGACCAATAGAAATGGCCCAAATACGCTTGAAAAGACGTCTGGTTCCATTGACTTACATTAAAATGAAATGAGGTTTCCGGCCTCTCCTGTAAAGCTGTCATTTTAGAGATACCTGTATTCTTTGGACAGTGACGGCATGCATAAGCGTGTTCTCTGTAAAGGACGTGTAGCCTATGCACTTAGAAGGCAAGGAAGCATGAAATTTAACCAGGTGTGCGGAAAGCGTCTGCATATGACTGTAGGTGCCATGTAGCCGTATGAACACCGCACGCCAGTGAAGTGCTCCCAGTCTGTGTTATTTCCCGTGGCCTGTTTTCCATAGCCATGTCCTCGACTTTGGCGCCGCAGTTCTCAGGACCTACTGGTGCACATCTATCCGTCCAGCCTGCCTGTGAGACTGGAGCTGAACTCCAGCTGAACTCAGTCTGACACCCTACTCAGGTGTTACAGGTGCCGGCGAAGCTGACCTCAAATTCCAAGTGACACAATATTGCCTGAATCCAAAGAACCACTCCAGTGGAATTCGCCCTCCTTCTTGAGGAATACAGGTCTCTGTTTTTTTCTCACTAGTCACACCCACAAGGGGTGTGGCCAGAAATGAGACAAGGGGTGGATCTCAAATATTAAATTATCCAATATTTTTTTTTTGTGATATTTTAAAAAAAAGCATCATTATAATGAAATATGATTTATTATATTATATATAAATAGGATTATAATGAAATGGTGCTTTAAATATTTAATATCATGAACAATTAAATTGAAATAATAAGAAAATTAAAATGATGGCCAATTATACCAGAGATTTAAACTAATAATGACAAAATGTTCAATTTTCTCCAGATTCTGACAGATTATGATAAGATTATGGGTTATGTTTCAAGATTATAAGCAGTTATGTTGACACAGTGGCTTGTTTTTTCAAAGTTATGATTGATTACATCAAAATAATCGTGTTTTCTGGAGATTTAGACTGAGAATTTGAAAATAATAATCTTCTGCAGGTTTTGACAGATTATAAAAAAATTATGATTCAGATTTTTTTAAGATTATGAACAGTAAATTGTATGAATTGCTTATTTTTTGTTGTATTAATTGCCTGCTATTTCAAAGTAATGATATAATTTAATAATTATATTAAAATAACAGTATATTCTAGAAATATAGACTAATAATTAAAACAATTTATTTACTTTTATTTAACTTAATTTATTTAAATTATTTTATTTTTTAAGGTTTTGCCAGATTATGATATAATGATGGGTTCTGTTTCCAGATTATAAGCAGTTATGTTGACACATTTGTTATTATTATCTCAAAATTATGACTGAATACATCAAAATAATGTATCCTTTTTGAGATTTAGATTGATAATAACAAAATTATGATGAAATGACGGATTATGACGAAATGTTGATTTAAAGTTTCAAACTTATGAACAATTGAATTGAAATAATGGCCTGTTATCTCAAAATTATGACTGATTCCATCAAAATGTAATATTCTCTTGGAATTCAGAGAGACAATGACAAAATATCTTAGTCTCTCCAGATTTTGACAGATCACGACACAATTATGGGTTATGTTTCAAGATTATGAGCCACCATGGTGACACAGTTGCTTGTTATATCAAAACTATGACGAATTACATCATATAATGTAGCAGTTTCTTAGACATTTAGACTGATAATGAAATTGTGGTTTCAAAATATTCAAAAATATTCAAAATTATGAACAATAGAGTTAAAAAAACTGAAAAGTATAACTGATTATGTCAAAGTAATGCTACAGGACCCTTCCACAATCTTCAGAAGATTAATAACCCTCATTTCTAGCTGTATATTTGATAGTTTGTCAGTTTTGAAGTAGGATACTTTATTTTAATATTTAATGGGCTGGAAGTTAAAGTGTCTTTAAATGAGAACACAGTAATGTACAGATATTTGCCGGTGTCTTGTTAATGCACCAGTGTGAGTCTCTGAGCTTGAAACCCACTGAGGCCTCCACATCCACGGACAGTGGCCTTTTTCAAACCGTGTCGTGTAACATTCTGATCATTTATGACGATATATAGCGAGGCATTGATTCACACTCGGCTTTCACAGCTCTACACCGAAGGTGCTCCGGTGCTGCATGGATTTCACATAGCAGGTAAAGGTCGGATTGGCCACATTACAGCCCGTATTTGGGCTTCGGGTCACGCAAAGTTGATTGTCTTGGGCTGAACAGAGATGGCTGGCTTCTTACCTATACCTCTCAGACCTCCCGAAGGGGCAGATGTCAATGAGGGGAGATGCACTGAAACACCCAGTATTGATTCTCTGATAGGGCAGAGAGAAAAACAGGAACTGGCGACTCCCCAGACCTCCGCACCTATACACTAAACCTATAGGCTGAGTGCTGCTTATCGGCTTGACCCCTGTCCTCGCCGAGGGAGCGGCTGTGAGCGAATGGTCTATATGAAGATCTCTGTTTATGAACACAGGTGTGGGAGATTGGGGTTAGCTGCCACCGTGACATTTTCTGGGTAAGCAGACTCTAGCATTCTTCTAACAAGTGGTTGGGGCTAGTTGGCACACTGCGATGATGTACCCATCTCTCCTTCCCCACTGATCCAAAATCTAGATCATTCTTGATCCAACCCTGTCATTCGGTGCCCGTATCAACACTGTAGTCTAAACATCTTTTGTCTGATCACTCCTTCTCACCTGTCTGATCGCTTCTTCTTACCTGTCTGACTTCTCCTTCTTACGTGTCTGATCTCTTCTTCTCACCTGTCTGATCTTTCCTTCTCACCTGTCTGATCTCTCCTTCTTACCTGTCTGATCTCTCCTTCTCACCTGTCTGATCTCTCCTTCTTACGTGTCTGATCTCTCCTTCTTACCGTCTGATCTCTCCTTCTCACCTGTCTGATCTCTCCTTCTTACCTGTCTGATCTCTACTTCTCACCTGTCTGATCTCTTCTTCTCACCTGTCTGATCTCTCCTTCTCACCTGTCTGATCTCTCCTTCTCACCTGTCTGATCTCTCCTTCTTACCTGTCTGATCTCTACTTCTCACCTGTCTGATCTCTCCTTCTTACCTGTCTGATCTCTCCTTCTTACCTGTCTGATCTCTCCTTCTCACCTGTCTGATCTCTCTTTCTTACCTGTCTGATCTCTACTTCTCACCTGTCTGATCTCTCCTTCTTACGTGTCTGATCTCTCCTTCTTATCTGTCTGATCTCTCCTTCTCACCTGTCTGATCTCTCCTTCTTACCTGTCTGATTTCTCCTTACGTGTCTGATTTCTCCTTCTTACGTGTCTGATCTCTCCTTCTTACCTGTCTGATCTCTCCTTCTCACCTGTCTGATCTCTCCTTCTTACCTGTCTGATTTCTCCTTCTTACCTGTCTGATCTCTTGTTACCTTTGTCTGATCTCTCCTTCTCACCTGTCTGATCTCTCCTTCTTACCTGTCTGATTTCTCCTTCTTACCTGTCTGATTTCTCCTTCTTACCTGTCTGATCTCTTCTTACCCTTGTCTGATCTCTCCTTCTTACCTGTCTGATCTCTCCTTCTTACCTGTCTGATCTCTACTTCTTACCTGTCTGACCTCCTTCTTCCGTACAAACCCTCTCACTCTCTCAGGTCTTCTACAGCTGGGCTACTCACAATGCCTCCATCCAACCCACATGGCTTTGGAGTTGGTTGACACATTCTATTTACTGTATGGGCACTTCAACCATCACCCATCATCCAGGGAGCATCAGAAAATGGCGCCCTTCATGGCAGAGAGCTGCGATGACAAGGAGTTGAGGTGCAGTGAACTGCCATACCTGAAATCCACTTGTGGTCAGGATTGAAGTGGGGATCTGGTGATTAGTCAGTGTTACTGGGAACTAACTTATTGAAGCAACCAGCACGGGGCAAGCAACCTAGTCTTCCGATATAATCTATGCCAGTCGTTTCTTTACTGTCCCCGAGGTAAGACGCTGCCTTGCGTCTCATGTTTTGGACGGTATGTTTACAGTAGCTGTGGCAGGTTGTAAAGTAACCTCGCCGTGAATGTTTTTACTTTGACTTTGTGTATCATGATTAGGGTTGCCACCCGTTCCGTAAAATACGGAATCGTCCTGTATTTGGCAATCAAATACTGCGCCCCTTATTAAACCAATACAGGAATTGATTTGTTCTGTATTTCCGGAAATGTCCGGTATACACGTCTGTCACACACACGAGTGATCAGAATTTCTCCCCCCACCCCGAACTTAGCTCAAATACGGGACGCGACTTGTTCCATATTACCGTAAATGTCTGACAAACATTCTCCCCCAACAACTACCCCACCCCCCGACTCTAGTACCGGACGCAATTTGTTCTGTATTTTGCACACATGTCGCTCACACATGACCACGCCCCCAACCCCGCCCCCATCCTTTATTTTCATTTCTGAAAGGTGGCAACCCTAATCATGATGCACATGGTACTGTCCGATAAGTATATGACTGGGAGGTTCAATCTTTCAGTCTTTCAGGATTGGGAGGTTCAGTGTTTGGCGATTGTTGACATGGTGTTAAGGACAGTCGTCACTGCTCGCTGAATGTCCGTAATGGTGGCTGTTGGGTCAATCAGGTACAGTGATAAGGCCTGTCCATGCTTATGTCCCATGCACGGCCGAGTCACATGTCTCACGATGTCAAACTCAGCCAGTTTCATGCCCGTTGGATGATTCCTTCTGGGTGAATCTACTATTCTTTTGATGATGAGTGTATTAGCCTACGCTAGTGCTAGCTGGGTCATACTAACATACAGCAGGCAGGGGAACCCACACCCTTTATTTAGCGTAGCCCAATGGAAGAGACCGTTTGACCCATAATCCCATGTCTATGAAAAATAAGAACAGCTTTAAAAGGAGGTTTGAGTTTAAGATTGTGAGTGCGCATGCTTTTTTGAGGGCTGTATTGAGACGTCCCTCTCGAAAAAAAGGGCAGCTCGCGAGGTCACGTGCTATTTATGCTGGCCCGGGAGAGCTGGAAAACGGTGCCATCCAACAGCCATGTTTATTTATGAGCCCTTCTACGGGCGCCAAGTTTCGCGGGCCGGAACTTCTGTGCCGCAGCTGTGTTTCCTTGGCTGTGTTTCACGGCGACACGCACGGCTGTTCTGTGCGCGCCACGGCGGCGCGCGCGGTTGGCACGGCCTCGCAGAGCTGTGCGCTCGCCTGCTTTGCTGGATCAGCAAGCTTAACCCAGTGAAATCTGCCGCGAGTGCCATGGGCTTTGACTAATAATCAATCTTGCGCGAGGCTGCTCGACAGTTGTCACTGGGACTGGGACGCACGCGCACACAGGAGGATGAGAGGGTGGAGCAGGTGGCAGATGGGGCCTGTCTACTGAGAGAGAGAGAGAGAGAGAGAGAGAGAGAGAGAGAGAGAGAGAGAGAGAGAGAGAGAGAGAGAGAGAGAGAGAGAGACTCGGTGCGCCCAGACCTGCCCCGTGCACAGGATTGCGCGTGCGTCTTCCTCTAGGTGTACCCAGACCTCCACTACTCCACAAACAGAGACCACCATACGTTTATCACTTCTGTGGTCAAACAGCCCCCATCGGATAAACAGCTTTCCCCCTCCTAGATAGAGGAGAACTTCAAGCTCCACTCTTCCTTCAGATCTGAAAACATCCACAGGTGTTTCTGGTAGTCTCAGACTTTCAAAGGATATGTACTGTACACTGCACTGTGTGTTTCTAATAAAGTGGCCAGCTAACAGAGATACAGCACAGGTATATCTAATAAAGTGGCCACCGAGTGGGACTGCAAGGCGCTTCTATTATAGTGATCATTAAGTGGAAGTCCAGGGTAGGTGTTTCTAATAAAGTGGCGAGCATGCAGAGTTACAAATTAGGTAAAATGGCCAGTGAGTGGAGATCGAAGGTAGGTGTTTCTAATAAAGTGGCCAGTGAGCAGAGAAACAGTGTGGGTGTTTCTTATAAAGTGGTAGGTGTTTCTAAGAAAGTGGCTAGTGAGTAGAGGTACGAAGTACGTGTTTCTAATAAAGTGGCCAGTGAGTAGAGGTAGGAAGTAGGTGTTTCTAATAAAGTGGCCAGTGAGTAGAGGTACGAAGTAGGTGTTTCTAATAAAGTGGCCAGTGAGTATAGGTACAAGGTAGGTGTTTCTAATAAAGTGGCCAGTGAGTGGAGGTACGAGGTAGGTGTTTCTAATAAAAGGGCCAGTGAGTAAAGGTACGAGGTAGGTGTTTCTAATATAGTGGCCAGTGAGTGGAGGTACGAGGTAGGTGTTTCTAATATAGTGGCCAGTGAGTGGAGGTACGAGGTAGGTGTTTCTAATAAAGTGGCCAGTGAGTAGAGATATGAGGTAGATGTTTCTAATAAAAGGGCCAGTGAGTGGAGGTACGAGGTAGGTGTTTCTAATAAATTGGCCAGTGAGCAGAGATACAAGGTGGGTGCTTCTAATAAAGTGGCCAGTGAGTAGAGGTATGAGACAGGTGTTTCTAATAAGTGGCCAGTAAGCAGAGGTACAAGGTAGGTGTTTGTAAGGTCTCAGTGAGTGGAGGTACGAGGTAGGTGTTTGTAAGGTCTCAGTGAGTGGAGGTACGAGGTAGGTGTTTGTAAGGGCTCAGTGAGTGGAGGTACGAGGTAGGTGTTTGTAAGGGCTCAGTGTGTGGAGGTACAAGGTAGGTGTTTGTAAGGGCTTAGTGAGTGGAGGTACGAGGTTGGTGTTTGTAAGGGCTACGTGAGTGGAGGTACGAGATAGGTGTTTGTATAGGCTCAGTGAGTGAAGGTACAAGGCAGGTGTTTGTAAGGGCTCAGTGAGAGAAGGTACGAGGTAGGTGTTTGTAAAGTGGCCAGTGAGTGGAGGTACGAGGTAGGTGTTTGTAAGCGCTCAGTGAGTGGAGGCACGAGGTAGGCGTTTGTAAGGGCTCAATGAGTGGAGGTACGAGGTAGGTGTTTGTAAGGTCTCAGTGAGTGGAGGTACGAGGTAGGTGTTTGTAAGGTCTCAGAGAGTGGAGGTACGAGGTTGGTGTTTGTAAGGTCTCAGTGAGTGGAGGTACGAGGTAGGTGTTTGTAGGGCTCAGAGAGTGGAGGTACGAGGTTGGTGTTTGTAAGGGCTCAGTGAGTGGAGGTACGAGGTAGGTGTTTGTAAGGGCTCAGTGAGTGGAGGTACGAGGTTGGTGTTTGTAAGGTCTCAGTGAGTGGAGGTACGAGGTTGGTGTTTGTAAGGGCTCAGTGAGTGGAGGTACGAGGTAGGTGTTTGTAAGGGCTCAGTGAGTGGAGGTACGAGGTAGGTGTTTGTAAAGTGGCCAGTGAGTGGAGGTACGAGGTAGGTGTTTGTAAGCGCTCAGTGAGTGGAGGCACGAGGTAGGCGTTTGTAAGGGCTCAATGAGTGGAGGTACGAGGTAGGTGTTTGTAAGGTCTCAGTGAGTGGAGGTATGAGGTGGGTGTTTGTAAGGTTCTCAGAGGTAGGTGTTTGTAAGGTCTCAGAGAGTGGAGGTACGAGGTTGGTGTTTGTAAGGTCTCAGTGAGTGGAGGTACGAGGTAGGTGTTTGTAAGGTCTCAGAGAGTGGAGGTACGAGGTTGGTGTTTGTAAGGGCTCAGTGAGTGGAGGTACGAGGTAGGTGTTTGTAAGGGCTCAGTGAGTGGAGGTACGAGGTTGGTGTTTGTAAGGTCTCAGTGAGTGGAGGTACGAGGTAGGTGTTTGTAAGGGCTCAGTGAGTGGAGGTACGAGGCAGGTGTTTGTAAGGGCTCAGTGAGTGGAGGTACGAGGTAGGTGTTTGTAAGGTCTCAGTGAGTGGAGGTATGAGGTGGGTGTTTGTAAGGTCTCAGTGAGTGGAGGTATGAGGTGGGTGTTTGTAAGGTCTCAGTGAGTGGAGGTACAAGGTTGGTGTTTGTAAGGGCTCAGTGAGTGGAGGTACGAGGTTGGTGTTTGTAAAGTCTCAGTGAGTGGAGGTACGAGGTGGGTGTTTGTAAGGGCTCAGTGAGTGGAGGTACAAGGTAGGTGTTTGTATGGGCTCAGTGAGAGGAGGTACGAGGTAGGTGTTTGTAAGGGCTCAGTGAGTGGAGGTACAAGGTAGGTGTTTGTAAGAGCTCAGTGAGTGGAGGTACGAGGTAGGTGTTTGTAAGGGCTCAGTGAGTGGAGGTACGAGGTAGGTGTTTTGTAGGGCTCAGTGAGTGGAGGTACGAGGTAGGTGTTTGTATGGGCTCAGTGAGAGGAGGTACGAGGCAGGTGTTTGTAAGGGCTCAGTGAGTGGAGGTACGAGGTGGGTGTTTGTAAGGGCTCAGTGAGTGGAGGTACGAGGTAGGTGTTTTGTAAGGGTAGGAGTGGAGGTACTAGTGTTTGTAGTGGAGGGAGGTTTGAGGTAGGTGTTTGTATGGGCTCAGTGAGTGGAGAGGTAGTGAGTGGAGGTACGAGGTAGGTGTTTTTGTAGGGCTCAGTGGAGTGGAGGTACGAGAGGAGGTGAGTGTTTGTAAGGGCTCAGTGAGTGGAGGTACGAGGTAGGTGTTTTGTAGGGTTCAGTGAGTGGAGGTACGAGGTAGGTGTTTGTATGGGCTCAGTGAGAGGAGGTACGAGGTAGGTGTTTGTAAGGGCTCAGTGAGTAAGTTTGAGGTAGGTGTTTGTATGGGCTCAGTGAGTGGAGGTACGAGGTGGGTGTTTGTAAGGGCTCAGTGAATGGAGGTACAAGGTTGGTGTTTGTACGGGCTCAGTGAGTGTAAGTTTGAGGTAGGTGTTTGTAAGGGCTCAGTGAGTGGAGGTACGAGGTAGGTGTTTGTAAGGGCTCAGTGAGTGGAGGTACGAGGTAGGTGTTTGTACGGGCTCAGTGAGTGGAGGTACGAGGTAGGTGTTTGTAAGGGCTCAGTGAGAGGAGGTACGAGGTAGGTGTTTGTAAGGGCTCAGTGAGTGGAGGTACGAGGTAGGTGTTTGTTAGGGCTCAGTGAGTGGTGGTACGAGGTGGGTGTTTGTACGGGCTTAGTGAGAGGAGGTATGAGGTAGGTGTTTGTAAGGGCTTAGTGAGTGGAGGTACGAGGTTGGTGTTTGTAAGGGCTACGTGAGTGGAGGTACGAGATAGGTGTTTGTACAGGCTCAGTGAGTGGAGGTACGAGGTAGGTGTTTGTATGGGCTTAGTGAGTGGAGGTACGAGGAAGGTGTTTGTAAGGTCTCAGTGAGTGGAGGTACGAGGTAGGTGTTTGTAAGGTCTCAGTGAGTGGAGGTACGAGGTAGGTGTTTTGTAGGGCTCAGTGAGTGGAGGTACGAGGTAGGTGTTTTGTAGGGCTCAGTGAGTGGAGGTACGAGGTAGGTGTTTTGTAGGGCTCAGTGAGTGGAGGTTTGAGGTAGGTGTTTGTATGGGCTCAGTGAGAGGAGGTACGAGGTAGGTGTTTTGTAGGGCTCAGTGAGTGGAGGTACGAGGTTGGTGTTTGTAAGGGCTCAGTGAGTGGAGGTACGAGGTAGGTGTTTTGTAGGGTTCAGTGAGTGGAGGTACGAGGTAGGTGTTTGTATGGGCTCAGTGAGAGGAGGTACGAGGTAGGTGTTTGTAAGGGCTCAGTGAGTAAGTTTGAGGTAGGTGTTTGTATGGGCTCAGTGAGTGGAGTATTCAATTTTATTTTATTCCCCCTTATATTGCCCCTTACCAACAAGCCTTTTTGGCAGTACGAGGTGGTGTTTTGTAAGGGCTCAGTTTATGGAGGTACAAGGTTGGTGTTTGTACGGGCTCAGTGAGTGTAAGTTTGAGGTAGGTGTTTGTAAGGGCTCAGTGAGTGGAGGTACGAGGTAGGTGTTTGTAAGGGCTCAGTGAGTGGAGGTACGAGGTAGGTGTTTGTACGGGCTCAGTGAGTGGAGGTACGAGGTAGGTGTTTGTAAGGGCTCAGTGAGAGGAGGTACGAGGTAGGTGTTTTGTAGGGCTCAGTGAGAGGAGGTACGAGGTAGGTGTTTGTAAGGGCTCAGTGAGTGGAGGTACGAGGTAGGTGTTTGTTAGGGCTCAGTGAGTGGTGGTACGAGGTGGGTGTTTGTACGGGCTTAGTGAGAGGAGGTATGAGGTAGGTGTTTGTAAGGGCTTAGTGAGTGGAGGTACGAGGTTGGTGTTTGTAAGGGCTACGTGAGTGGAGGTACGAGATAGGTGTTTGTACAGGCTCAGTGAGTGGAGGTACGAGGTAGGTGTTTGTATGGGCTTAGTGAGTGGAGGTACGAGGAAGGTGTTTGTAAGGTCTCAGTGAGTGGAGGTACGAGGTAGGTGTTTGTAAGGTCTCAGTGAGTGGAGGTACGAGGTAGGTGTTTTGTAGGGCTCAGTGAGTGGAGGTACGAGGTAGGTGTTTATAAGGGCTCAGTGAGTGGAGGTACGAGGTAGGTGTTTGTAAGGGCTCAGTGAGAGGAGGTACGAGGTAGGTGTTTGTATAGGCTCAGTGAGTGGAGGTACGAGGTAGGTGTTTGTAAGGGCTCAGTGAGAGGAGGTACGAGGTAGGTGTTTATAAGGGCTCAGTGAGTGGAGGTACGAGGTAGGTGTTTGTAAGGGCTCAGTGAGAGGAGGTACGAGGTAGGTGTTTGTAAGGGCTCAGTGAGTGGAGGTACGAGGTAGGTGTTTGTAAGGGCTCAGTGAGAGGAGGTACGAGGTAGGTGTTTGTAAGGGCTCAGTGAGTGGAGGTACGAGGTAGGTGTTTGTACAGGCTCAGTGAGTGGAGGTACGAGGTTGGTGTTCGTAAGGGCGTGCCACCCTTATTAACCAGGAGCCGTTTAGGCGTCACTCCTTCATTCCTTCCCTCTTTAAACCGGTCAGTTTACACGGTGAGAAAATCATTAGCCTGTTTTGATTACACAATGCCCGCCGCTCAGGAAGCTCTCCGCTGTCAGGGAGTTCAGAGGAGGAGAAGGAGAAACCCACGCTTGCTTTCTCACACGATCGCGCTCTGGGAAAAAAAGCGAACGCGATCCGAACGCTGCCACAGGTGTGAGGCGTGCGTACGTGTGCGCGTGTGTGTGAGGAAGCGTGAGCTGTCTGCCCGTGTTTTCCACTGTTTGGCTCACGAGGCTGATGCGTGCTGACGGGCTGTGATTGACACGGAGGAGGTGTGAGAAGCTACGAAAAAAGAAACCAGTAAAAAAATAAAAAGTTCTTAATTGCTCTGTCATTCCAGGTAAACTTCTGAAGAAGGCCCGGCCCGGTTAAACGAAGCAGGGAAGGAAAGGGGCGGGGCCAAACAGAAAACCTGAGCCAGTGTATCTGACGTGCAGATCCAGTAAAGCAGGTGAACCTCACCTGGTCACACCAACACACACTAGGGCACATTCCTCTGTTTGGCTGGTGTTGACATGGTCTGTGTACCACCTAACCTAACACTAACCTCAGGAGCCATTTTCCGGCTAGCCCTTGAACCCTAGTTCTTGAACAGGTTCTGTTCAGGCTTCGTAGAACCTTGGTGCTATCCAGGGACCCACCCTGCATTCGCACCGTTTCAGCCATGTAGTACCAAGATGGGTGTCCAAGATGACCACTGGGTGTCTCCATGTCTAGGCCCTTCTCTTTCCTCAACACCTGACACACCCACAGGTGTTGCTAAGGAACCAGATGGGAACAAACTTTTTGGGTTCTGGAACCAATTCATTTCTGGTGGAAGTGTTTGGTGGGTAGGTTTGACATTGTGACGTAAGCAAGCACTGGCCTTATGGCAATACCAGACTGACCCAACAGCCACGATGGCAGACATTCAGCAGTGAGTCATCTGGGACTACATGCACAGAGACCGTTACGACGACTGCCCTTAACACCACGTCACCATCACCAAAGACTGCAGTGGTGCCGTGATGGAGAAAATCAGTATGGCACCAGTGACGAGTCCCACTTTGGTCTTGGTGGAGACGACCAACAAATCCGTGTGTGGAGGCACCGTGGTCAACACCAAGATGAAAGACCTGTTGTCACGTGTCATAAGACAAGAAGGTCTGGTGTCACTCCACCTCCACCCCTACCGCACCATCTGCAGGAGATAGATTATCGCAGGATACCATAAGGAACCTCCACCAAATCGAGTAGAGGCATATTGTGTTAGCAGACATGGCGGCACAACACCATACTGAGCAGCACCGCAATCCCACACCTCCTTCTGGGTGCAGCTGTTCTTCTGATGATGAGTTTATATGTGAGTGTGTGTGTGTGTGTGTGTGTGAGTGTCTGAGTGTGTGTCTGTGTTAGTGTGAATGTGAGTGTGTGTGAGTGTGCCTGTGTGTGAGTGTGTGTGAGTGCGTATCTGTGTGTATGTGCGTGTGTCCGTGTGTGAGTGTGTGTGTCTCCGTGTGTGTGTGTCTGTGTCTGAGTGTGTGTGTCTGTGTGTGTGTGTGTGTGTGTGTATCTGTGTGTATGTGCGTGTGTCCGTGTGTGAGTGTGTGTGGTGTGTGTCTCCGTGTGTGTGTGTGTGTCTTTGTATGTGTGTGTGTGTGTGTGTGTGTGTCTGTGTATGTGTGTGTGTGTGTCTGTGTGTGAGTGCGTGTGTCTGTGTGTGAGTGCGTGTCTGTGTATGTGTGTGTGTGAGTGCGTGTCTGTGTGTGTGTGTTAGTGTGAGTGTGTGTGTGTTTCTCTGTGTGTGAGTGTCTGTGTGTGTATGTGTGTGTGTGAGTGTGTGCGTGTGTGTGTTAGTGTGTGACAGAGAGAGAGAGAGAGAGAGAGAGAGAGAGAGAGAGAGAGAGAGAGAGAGCAGGTCTAGAGCTCACACCTGTCTCACATAGAGCAGCTCCAGATCACCAGGGAAAGCTGAGTGTGTGTGTCTGTGTGTGTGTGTGTATGTGTGACAGTCTGACTGGCACGGTTAATGGGCCTCTCATAATGCGGGTCTGAGGGCACTGTCTGTCACATGACGTCCATGCCAAGTTACTCCACACCTCTCTTCTGCTAATTCAGACCACAGGCCTTTAATACCACACCTCAGGACTGCGTTCATCCCTCTGAGCTGGAACACGGCGCACATGTGCCTGCTCTACCTTTTAAAGCTGTACACTTAAAGGGGTAGTCCACCCAACTTCCCCAAAATTTCTAGCTGTATGATTCAGTGGCTGTGATGTAAACAAAGCCATGCCGCACGCTTCATGTGCAGGGAAACTCACAGACTTCAAAACTACCAGTGAATGTACATGTATCGTCTCATATGCTTGTGAGGGTTTAAGGTGGACACTACTATCCCCACCCCTGAACAGTTCTGACTGGGTAAATTCCTCTAGAGTTTTTTACACCATCACTGGTTTATTGACACGCTAATAATTTAATTATGCTAATAATAAATGAAATGGGTGGAGTTTCCCTTAAAGCCTCCCAGGTCTGACTACTTCCTCCCCAGTGCCCAATATAAGATATAAAGTGCTTCATAGAGCTAATAAGGTCAATAAATGTATTAATGAATAAATGAATACTTAGATTAATTAATTAATAATATTTTATGCATTCAAAAAAATATTATAACATCAGGTGTTACTGCCTTCTCTGTTTTATTTACATGTAATAACATAGTTATTAACTATACACACTTAGGAAATGATGTAGGTGATGACAACTGATCTATAGCACAGATCAAATAAAGCTAATAACAATAATAATAATAATAGTTATAATAACAAATATTAATAATAATAATATTAATAGCAACAACAATAAAAAATAAAAAATATTAATAATAATTAATAATAATAATAATAATAATAACAAAAATAATAATAACAAATATTATTAATAATAACATTAACAGCAGCAACAACAACAATAAAAATAAATAAATAAATAAATAAATAAATAAATAAATAAATAAATAATAATAATAATAATAATAATAATAATAATAATAATAATAATGGGGGCCTGTCCAAGGTGTTTCCTGCCCACTCACTGAGCCCTGGGGTAGACTTCAGCTCCTCCCCACACCACAGGAGGATAAACAGCTCAGAAAATGAATGAATGAATTAATGAATTAATTGAGTACATTAATTAATTATTAATAATTCAGTTTATTTTATTAATTCATACAAATTATTCATATAATGTCTATTAATATGTTATAACACAAGTCATAGCTGCCTTTTCTACTCTATTTACATGTAATTACATAAATATTCATTATATTCCCTCTTAGGAAGCAGGGCTCTAGATACTTCCGCTGAAGGTTCTACCCCTTTAACAAGTGGTTGATCAGAGGCTCCTTTGCAAAGGCAGTGCTCATATGCAGAACCCTTTAACTGCACCAGTCCTTCCTTGCACATCTAAATGGTTCTCTGAGATGTAAAACCTGATGTATCTGAATCGTTATAGAACCTAGATATGCTTAAATGGTTCTATAGAGCACTAAAAAGGGTTCCACTGTTAAGATAAGCTAAGATAACACTTTATTGATCCCCGGAGGAAATGAGAGGGTTTCAGAAGCTTACATACCAGAGAGACACATAGTACACATAGAAGCTACAAAAATAATAAAGCAAATATCGATCAGGAATAAATTAACTAAAATAAAAATATATAAAACAAATAAAAAAATAAATAAATAAAGCAAAGATGGATCAAGAATAAATAAAGTAATTTAAAAATATAAAAAGCAAATAAAAAAAAAAATTATAAAGCAAACACTGATCAAGAATAAATACACTAAAATAAAATTATATAAAACAAATAAAAATAAAAAAATATATAAAGCAAACATTGATCAAGAATAAATGAAGTAATTTAAAAATATATAAAACAAATCAAAATAAAATAATAATGAACAGAATATAGTAACATAGATGTGGCAGCTCTTGTGTTGTTACAAGGGAAAGAAAATCTTTGGTGTTGATTGGTGGATAGTGTGGTGCAATGGATAACACCACTTGTCACTAAGCTATCACACCATGTGGGAGACTGGGGTTCGATTCCTGGTCTGGGTGATTATGCTGTGCTATACCAATAAGAGTCCTTGGGCAAGACTCCTAACACCACATTGGCCTACCTGTAAAACAAATAGCCTTGTAAGTCGCTCTGGATAAGAGCGTCAGCTAAATGCCATAAATCTAAATGACTATATGCTTAAGGTTGCCTTACTTGAATTTCCCTCTGGGATCAATAAAGTATCTATCTAACAACCTTTAAGGAGCCTGCTGTTTAAGGGCATGGACATAATTGCTTCCATGACTTTTATTAATTTTTCATATTGGCTCATGTAATATTTGCACTGGCTGCAAAATCATGACTGGCCACAAAAGAAAAATAAACAAAGTTTTATAAAGTAAAGATGAAGTGATGATAGAGAACTGATAATGACAGGGTTCTCCAGAGTGCTCCGCAGGACCTGCTTTACTCCAGTCCACAGAGGTGGAGCCGGAGGCCCGGTCCAGGAGGGAGGGAGGGAGGGAGGGAGGGAGGGATGGAGCAGTAGTGACTCAGAAGGAAATAATGCCTTGATTAGTTACAGTGCTGGGCTAAGGTGAGTTTTAATTACCGCTAAACTGTGGGATTAGTCCCTAACCCTGCGCATCTGCTCCCTTCAGGAGCTCTGATTTATGGCCTCTATCAGACAGGGCAAACTGCTACAGCTTCTGTGCCCCCCCACCCCCAAAGAACCCCCCCCCCTCCCCCCCAAACACACACACCCACACCCACACCCCACTGACACACACACACAGGTTTTCTCTCTCCTGTCAGAGCACATGGACCTCCATATGTTCATGTATAGGCAGATATGTAATAATGATGTGTCCTACATGTGTTATAAACATGTAACTACTCATGTGTAGATAGACAGACAGGTAGATGTGACATAACTGCCATTGCTCTCTTTCACTCTCTGTTTTCAATCTCTTTTGCTGTCTCTCTCAGCTCTTACTCTCTTCCTTGCTCTCTGTTCTCTCTCTTTCTCTCTCTCTGCTCATTCCCCCTCTCTCTCTCTGTATCTCACTAGCCCCTCTCTATGTTCCTTCTCTCACTGTCTCTCTGCTCTGCTCTTACTCTCTCTGTATCTCTCCCCCTCTCTGTTCTCCCTCTCTCTCCGTCTGTCTGCTCTCCCACACTTTCTGCTTTTACTCTCTCTCTATTTCTGTCTCTCTCCTACCTCTTTCCTTTCCCCATCTTTCTCTCTGATTTCTCTCTTCCTCTGTTCTCACAATATCTGTCTATCTAACTCTCCCATCTCTCTCTCTCTCTCTCTCTCTCTCTCTCTCTCTCCGTGTCTCTCTGTCTTTAATTAGTGTTATTAGGTGTGTGTCTATGTCTGTGTATGTCTGTGTGTGTGTGTATGTGTGTGTGAGTGTGTCTGTGTGTGTATGTGTGTGTGCGTGTGTGTCTGTGTATGTGTGTGTGTGTGTCTGTGTGTCTGTGTATGTGTGTGTGTCTGTGTGTATGTGTGTGTGTGTGTCTGTGTTTGTGTGTATGTATGTGTGAATGCGTATGAGTGTGTGTGTGTGTGTGAGTGTGTCTGTGTGTGTATGTGTGTGTGAGTGTGTCTGTGTATGTCTGTGTGTGCGTCTGTGTATGTGTGTGTGTGTGTGTGTCTGTGTATGTGTGTGTGTGTGTCTGTGTATGTGTGTGTGTGTGAGTGTGTTTGTGTGTATGTATGTGTGAATGCGTATGAGTGTGTGTGTGTGTGTGTGTGTGTGTGTGTGTGTGTGTGAGGTAAATGAGGTGGAGTGTTTGAGCTCTCATCTGTGAAGCTCGGGTCAGCTGATTGTCCAGCTAGCCGGCCTCTGTGAGTTTGGGTGATAAGACTCCTGTCCTTTTCCTCCTCCACTGAGTGTGAAATGCGCTCTAACCAAATCTGAGCCTAATCAGAGTCCAGGAACCGGCCAGGAACTCATGCGGAACCAAGACAGCGTGTGTTACTGAGACAGCACGAGAGAGCGTGAGGCTGAAGGGAAGAGAGACGGATAGTAAGGAGCCCAAATCATGACAACTTTCAAAACATGCCTTTGACTTCCAAGGGTGAAGCCTGTATTTGAAGAACAAGCTGCTTCTGTGGTGTCCCAAGTGCACACATGTTCAGCCTACGTCAGTTTAATAAGAACTGGACGTGGAAGATGTACGCCTAGATGATGAACAGCCATAGACAGTAGTACCAATGCAATACACTCATCATCAAAAGTTGCACCCAGGAATCAACCCACAGGAATGAAACTTGGTGGGTAGGTCTGACATCGTGAGACATGCACATGATTTAAGTCCTATGCTCGGCTGCACATGTGAGGTAAGCAACGACCTGCCCTACCGCTTCACATGACTGCTCCACAGCCCTAGACATTCAGTGAGCAGTGGTGTCCTCCATGAGTCATCCTGTTACTGCAGCACCATTGGCAGACGGCTGCACCACACAGGACTACATGCACACAGACCGTTACCACGACTGTCCTTAACACCACGTCACCGTCACCAAAGACTGCAGTGGTGTCGTACCAGACTGTCATGGAGTGACTCAGAATGGCAGCGGGTCATCTTCAGTGACGAGTCCCGCTTTAGTCTTGGAGGAGACGCCCAACGAATCCGTGTGTGGAGGCACCGTGGTCAGCACCAAGATGAACGGTCTGTTGTCACACGTCCAGAAGACCTAATGTCCCTCCACCTCCGCCCCTACCACACCATCTGCAGGAACTGTGTGAGGATATTCAAGCTGCATGGGATGGATTATCACAGGACACCATTAGGAATCTCTACAGCTCCATACCGAGACGTCTGGCGTGTTGGGTTAGCAAACACGGCGGCCCGACGCCATACTGAGAGACAGACTTCTGTAGGTGTAGCTCAATAAATATTGATCATATCAGTCTAAACTTATCATCAGTTATTGATCCTGGTCACCTTTATCTTCCCTCCCAACAGCACCGCACTACCTCCTTCTGGGTGTAGCTGATTCCAGTATGCAGTATGAACGTAGCTGTAACAGAACAACAAGCCGAGCATCAGTGTTTGACTTGCTGTCTCTGCAGCCTTCGCCAAGCAATTTTCAGGTCCATTCTGCCCCAAATAACCCCCGCCCCAGCCCATCCCCTCAAATAGCTGTTCTAGACACCTTTAGTGAGGATCCCACAGACTTCGTTAAAATCGAGCAGAAAATCCCCCTCCAACACCTCTCTCTGTTGAAGCTGATGGTGTGGCGCGCCGAATTCCTTCTGCAAGACTGGCCGCCTGTTTTAATTCCTGCACTGCGCCGCGGCTTCTCCGGAGCGCGCCGCCACTCTCATATGTTATTCATGAATTTCAAAAGATCATTTGAGTGCTTTTTGTACAGCCACACGGCGAGGGCTGAATTAGATATCACACGGAGCGCGGAGCCCGTTCAAAAGGACGCTGACATGGGCCTGTCACTTCCATCTCCACTGGGCTTTGAGTGCGGCGTGAAACTGGCAGCCGCAGCCTCGGCTGGTTAATTACAGCACGGGCTCCGTATCACATCCATCTCACATGACCGTGCACCATTACCCCTCCATCCTTCTGCTCTTTTTGCTTTTTCCTTCCATTTGACGCTTTTGGGTTTTGTTCTTTCCCAAAAGTTCCAGAACGTAACCTCCACACGGGCTCCTCAAACACGGAAGACGCTTTGATGTGAAGGCTCTGCCATGCTCTACTTCAGGCTTATGAAGCTGCTAAGGAGATAAAAGCTGTAGCTGAGTAACTCGCATCCAAGCCAAGGGTGTGTGGCATGGTATCATCCATAGTACACTATACCATGAACCCCTTACCATGTACTTCCACTTCCTGGTTACTTCATCAGCACCACCCATCATGCTCTTCTGGCCATTTTAATAGAAACACCTACTTTGCACTTCTAATAATGGGTCGTTATATTGGAAACACCTTCCTCAGGGGTCATCAAATGAACTCCCAGTGCAGGGTCTATTTCTAACCACCATCAGCTACACCTGCTCCAGATGATTGATTTTTTCGAAAGTTCTTGGTTGGCTGGATCGGATACATTAGGGTTAGATATAGTGGAGGTTTGGTGTAGATGCAGACTGGAACTAAAGATCTCCATGTGAGCAGTTGATGACCACTGACATACCTTGCACTGTCACTCACTGGCCTCCTCATATGGAAAACCTACCATGATCTTTTGGCCACTTTAATAGAAACACCTACTTTGCACTTCTAATAATGGGTCGTTATATTGGAAACACCTTCCTCAGGGGTCACCATATGAGCTCCTGGAGATCTAACCCCCTGCAGGGTCTACTTCTAACCACCATCAGCCACACCTGCTCCAGATGATTGATCTCTTCAGAAGTTCTTGGTTGGCTGGATCGGATACATTAGAGTTAGATGAGGTGGAGGTTTTGTTGTAGATGCAGATTGGATCTGAAGATCTCCATGTGGACAGCTGATGACCACTGACATACCTTGCACTGTCACTCACTGGCCTCTTCATACGGAAAACCTACCATGATCTCTTGGCCACTTTAATAGAAACACCTACCCTGTACATTTAATGACTGCTCCATTGGAAACACGTACCTCAGGGGTCACCAACTGAGCTCCTTGAGGTCTACCTCCCTGCAGAGTCTAGTTCCAACATCTATCAGCTACACCTACTCCAGATGATGAACCTCTGTAGAGGCTCTTGATTGGCTGGATGAGATACATCCGTGTTAGACAAGGTCTTATTAAAGATGACTACATCAACAGAACACACTATCATGCTCTTCTGGCCACTTTATTAGAAACGTCTATGTTGATGATCAAGAACCATGGTTCTAGAGATCTACGCTCCTGTAGAGTTTAGATCCATTAGCTTAGGTAACTGAAGTTCAGGATCGTAGATCTCCAGGAGGAGGGTTGGTGAGCCCTGGTATACCTTAATGGTCACCAGTCCTGGTCTTTGAGATGTACCTTTCTGAAGAGTCATGTTCCAACCATAATCTGCCTCACCTGCTCCAGATCATGAACCTCTTCAGAAGTTCTTGGTTTGGGAGGACTGCATACATTAGGGTTAGATAAGGAGGATGTTTTGTTGTAGATGCAGACTGGAAGTAAAGATCTCCATGTGGACAGTTGGTGACCACTGTCACTCACTGGCCTCTTCATAAGGAAAACCTACCATGCTCTTTCGGCCACTTTAATAGAAAGACCTACCTTGTACATTTAATGATTGGGCATATATTGGAAACACCTTCCTCGGTCTAGTTCAAACCACTATGTGCCACACCTGCTCCAGATAGTTAGCCTCTCCAGAAGTCCTTGGTTGGCAGAATGCCAGACAATTTCTTTAGATGCAGGATAGAATTAAATTCTGCAGGACAGTAGATCATTAGATGTCTAGTACATCAACCAGGAGGAGGATGGTTCTCGTTCCAGCCCTCTTCTTGTTCAACTCACTGGTCACTTTATTAGCAACACCTATCTTGTACTTCCACTCACCTTGTAGTTCCACAATGTAGGTGTGCAGTTACAGACTGTAGCTCACCACTTGCTGCACAATGTATCAGCCATGTTCTAACCCATTGAGGTCAGTTTCTGACCACAGGACCTGTTGGCTTGAGTCTCCATTTGTAGGGTTTTGAATAGTTTTGGGATCTGCTATTAGATCCCTCTTGTACTAATAATGGCCTTACCAACAGGAACATTCCTACCACATTCCTACCACATCCTCCTAAAAACATCCACCCAGGAATGACCATCAATAAGGGATGACCAGGCCAAACTGTGCATTACCAAATGAGCTACTGTGCCTGTACACCAGCGAGGTGGAGCTACAGGATAGGGGCATCTGATAAGGAGGTCAGAGACTGTGGGGCGTGGGTGGAGCAAGGATCAATCACCTTTACACTGAACAAATCAAACTGCAGTCAAAGCAACAGCAGGGTGTCTAATTTCTCTGTGGAGGAAGGACCTGTCACTCACTTTTAGCAGTTATTAATCACCAGTGAAAGTGGCCTGTCCATCAGATTTCACTCAGCCTATACTTTTCTCGGCCATTGTAGATTAAACACAGACATTCAAAGTTTGTAACTGACATTCCGTGTTGGAGTTGGAGTTCATGTTAACATGAATTTAGCTTCCTAGTGTCGTTTTTTTATAGTGGCTCTTGTAGAAAAGAGTCCTGGCACAAAGCTGGTGCTGCTGGTTTACCATTTACAACCACTGATTGAGTTAAACTACCATGTTCGTTGACATATCTAGAACTAGAGAAATGTCATTTTTCACAAAGTTGGCTCTACTCATTCAAAAGGGAAACAGGCTGAGTAGATTCTACAGCCAATTCCCATTCAGCACTGCATGCTGGAGAAGTGCTGGAGGCATGGGAATGCAGAGCGACCATGGGCACACGTATGTGGGCAAACAGACACTTATTGCTGAGCCTTGCTGCCTGGTGTTAAAGACAAACCACGGTTCTGGTGGTGGAGATCATGGAATCTCTCGTCTCTTTATATGATGAAGCCACATTGGTGTCAGAAGTGGGCTAATGGAGCAAATGGATAAACAACATAAACATCAACAATACGGCCCATTTTTGAAAAATGTACGCATCCCGTTAGCCTCCTAGCGGCATGGCCCTTCAAATGACTACATCGACTGAGCATCTCACAGGCTTCCACTGTAAGATAGATCCTCACCCCGGGACACAAAACTCAAACAAGGCAAACCACATCTTTACACTAATAGACAAACGATATATAAACCAAAACAATAAGGCCATGCACCTCCCGTGAGCCTCCTTGTATGACCCTTAGCATGGCTACATTGCCCAAGCATCCCACAGGCTTCCACCTAATTGTGACCAACTTTTAACCAAAAAGGATCCACACCCCTGGACGCAATAAAATTCAAATAACACAGAGACATTTTTAAATAAATGGACAAACAACCTAAACAACAACAATAAGGTCCTTTATTGAAGGGCATGCACCTCCCATGAGCCTCCTAGCATGGCCACGCTCTCAAAAGCAGCACAGCCAGTAGCAGCATTAGTATGTCGGGGGCATTAGGGTGGTAGATGTGATGACATAAAAGACCTTGACTTCAGTTCCTGAAGTCCTGACCAATGGGAGTGCTCACTTGGCTGTAACCACCTTGACGCCACACAAGGAATTCTGATTGGATAGTGTTTAACCCTTCAGTTTCCATGTACAACAATGAAAAAATAGTATTCCTCCAACAAGCTAATGACCAGCAATCCGACTTTATTGAAGACCCTGCCTTTATGAATTACCGTGTAGGCTAAATTACAGCTGTCTCTTCAATATGTGTGTTGTATGTACATCGATCAAATGGACGGTGAACATGTTTCCATCAGCCATGCAGAGCGATACTGTGCCATCACTGCCGCCGGGCCAGAGTGACGGGCTAAACTAACATTGCCACGGCAGGCTAAAAGTGAAAGGGGGCTGTAGCAGTGGACAGCTTCCACATGCCAGCAGCCAGTATCCTCTGCCCAGCAGAGACCATGGTCAGTCTTCACCCTCGGGGCACCCGGCACCTGCGGTGGGCACAGAGGTGGGCAGTGCCAGAGCGTCGCAGAACCACCGTAACGTGGCGTAACACAGCCTGACAGACAGGCCGTCACTCTCCGCTGCGTCGGAGGCGGCGGCTCACAGCGCGGCTACAGGTCTGAGGCTTCCGTCTGTCAGCCAGAGTTTAAATCTCTTAATTAAACCTCTTTACGCGACCGTGTTGCATTGTATGTTAATTAAGCTTCTAATTAAAGATGGAGTGCAGTATCTTGTAATTAATGTGATGTTAAAGCACTACAGATTATTAATCCTTGGCTGCTTTCCTTCCATTTAGCTCTTTGTTCTTCTTTGAAGTAGGAAATGAAGAACGATCGAACGCGTCCAGGCTCGAGCTGGTGCAGACGTGTGATATGCCTAACAATAAGTTAGGGGCACCTTTCAAACAATCTATTATTGAAAGAGAAAATTGGAATTAAGTACATTAATGCCCTTTGATAAACCCATTTAAACGCCTTATAGAAGAGCTGCACCGATCGTCTTTCCCAACATGTCTGCATAATTCAGTTGGTGAGATGTAAACAGAGTCATTCAGACTGGTAGGATGGGAACTGGTTCACTGTAGAGAAACTCACCCATGTCTACATATTAGTGATGATGGGGACAACACAAGTATAGCCATTCTATTTAATATCCAAGCTCACCTGTACGGTACGGCATAGGGTAAGGTGTAGAGTGTAGGTTTATACAGCTTTACCCCTCACGTGAACACATGGAGTCCCTGAGTGACCTATACCCAACATCCTGGACGCAGTCACATGACAGTTGGTGAACATATGACCTCATGGTTAGTGCAGTCGGAGACAAAACCCGCTCATTTTAAAGTCCTGTTATTGTACCTGTAAGGTTTCAACCCAATTTAAGAGCTCTAATGTTCATATACCCATATCTATATCACATATACCCATATTCCATAATACATATACCCATATTCTATATCACATATACCCATATTCTATATTACATACACCCATATTCTACATTATATATCACATATACCCATATTCCATATTACATATACCCATATTCTATATCACATATACCCATATTCCATATTACATATACCCATATTCCAAATTACATATACCCATATTCTATATCACATATACCCATATTCTACATTACATATACCCATATTTTACATTACATATACCCATATTCTATATTACACATACCCAAATTCTATATTACATATACCCATATTCCATATTACATATACCCATATTCTATATCACGTATACCCATATTCTATATTACACATACCCAAATTCTATATTACATATACCCATATTCTATATCACGTATACCCATATTCTATATTACACATACCCAAATTCTATATTACATATACCCATATTCTATATCACATATCCCCATATTCTACATTACATATACCCATATCTATATCACGTATACCCATATTCTATATTACACATACCTATATTCTATATTATATATACCCATTCTGACGCCATTTCTAGAACACCATGATGGAATACCAGTTATGGAATCGTTGTTGTTGTGACATATGCTACCAGTATTATGACTCTATAATACTTACAGAAGACGTCATGTGACCTCTTTGTCACAATAAGACTGATATTCTATGATTTTATAACTGACCCTTCATTATTCTCCCTTAAGGGGAAACGGCTCTGGGCTCTTATGGGTTAAGATCACAATACAATGAAGCTGAGAATCGAAGAAAGTGATGACTACCTTATGGCCTCTCTTGAATATGTTGTTCATCCATTGCAAGCAGGCTGAGGTGTCTTTAGAGATTGGATTTGTGGGTAGAACTAGTGAGGATTATATTTCAGGCAGCATTGATTTGTAAATTTACACACATAAAGGACTAAACTGCAGCACAGCCACACAACAGGAATGCTAGCTCGTGAAACCCCGGGAACGTGAGACAATAACGAGTGACTGTATAAGACCAGCTGGTTATATGAGAGTAGGTCAAACTACCTGCTGTCTGGAGCAGATACATTTTATGATATGATGCATCTATCGACCTTTTTTCAGACCTCAGAGTCTAATAATTTCAGCTGAGTTCTTATGGAACTGTGCTTTTTCAGTCTACAGGCTTTGAATCACACACCTCGCTAAGAAGGAAGCGGCTGAGAAAGGAATATTTCGCTAATTAATCTGCAGTATTCATGGCGCTGATGCTAATTTCTCCTCCCTCCCCTGGTATTTGGAGCCTGTGCTGCCGAAGGCTCTTTTGCCAGCGTCCCCCTCTTCCCCAACACCTCGGCCCTCAGCCACTGCCACAGTGCGCACAGGGGACACGGCGTCTCTCACTGCCATGCATGGAAAAGGGCCCTGAGTCTGGTGTGAAGCTGATTATTGACTGAGCTTACCTCAGGCTCCTGCTCTCTCTCTCCCTCTCTCGCACATACACATTCACTAACACCCCGTTTCCATCTCCTCTGTGCTTCCTTTGGCTGTCACCTGCTCGAGGCCTTCGCTGCGTTCCTCGGCCTTCCTGTCGCCCCTCACACTCTCCTCCCTTGAAAATTAATCAACGTAGATGAGACCCAACGCTGCCTTAGCACATAAGAATGAAAGAACGTATGAAAATCGCTCATTAGAAATCCTTCCCTGGGTGAAGGCTTAGACTTCTGACCCTTTATCCATAGCCATGAGACTAAATCAGAGGCAGAAACGCATGGCACAGTGCACCTGCGCCACACGCTCCTTCTCCCCTTTAGCTTGCACTCTGTGGACTGTTTGTCTCATGGTTTGGTGGTAGGATGTAGAGTATGATGTAGGGTACACAGGAATAGGGTATGGCATTGGGTATGGTGTAGGGTACAGTGAAGGGTGGGGTTTTGATGATGGTGTAGGGTACACTGTAGGGTCCAACATAGAGTATGGCATAGGGTACAGTGTAGGGTACGCTGTGGGGTACGGCATAGGAAATGGCATAGGGTACAGTGTAGGGTAGAGTGTAGAGTACGGTGTAGTGTATACTGTAGGGTATGGCGTAGGGCACAGTATAGGGTACGTTGTAGAGTATAGTGTACAGTACGCTGTGGGGGATGGCATAGGGTATGGCATAGGAAATGGCGTAGGGTACAATGTAGAGTGTAGAGTATGGTGTAGGGTATGGCATAGGGTAATGCGTTGGGTAATGGCATAGGGTATGGCATTGGTTAGTGGTGTAGGGTACAGTGAAGGGTGGGGTTTGGATGATGGTGAAGGGTACACTGTAGGGTCCAACATAGAGTATGGCATAGGGTACAGTGTAGGGCAGGATGTAGGGTACGCTGTGGAGTACGGCATAGGATATGGCATAGGAAATGGCATAGGGTACAGTGTAGGGTAGAGTGTAGAGTACGGCGTAGTGTATACTGTGGGGTATGGCATAGGGTACAGTATAGTGTACGTTGTAGAGTATGGTGTACAGTACGCTGTGGGGGAAGGCATAGGGTAAGGTAGGGTACAATGTAGAGTGTAGAGTATGGTGTAAGGTATGGCATAAGGAAATGCTTTGGGTATGGTATAGGGTATGGCATAAGGTATGGACATAGGGTATCCATATTGCTTGCATTGTGTGCAAACCCATCTGGTTCCATTGGCTTACATTAAAACGATATTAGTTTTTTGGCTTTTCTTTTTTGACATCTGACTGTAACCTCGGACTGATGAACCAGGAGCTTGTGGATGCCAAAGATGACAAAGGCTTAATGTGATGAGGTATGTCAGTACAGAGCGGGCAGGTAAACAGAGCAAACAAACCAAAGCGACCAAAACAGACATGGGCAAAACCAGACATTTATCCAGAGACAGGTAAGGGTCAAAAACAAGTATGATCCAAAAATCAGGTGGTCAAATCAAAACGAAAAGGTAAGAGAGAAAACCAGTGGATGGTGTGGCATAGCCAACGTGCGGCATCAAGCCAATTAAAAACAGGTGAACATAATTAATATTCAGGAGAAGCCAGAACAGGAAACTCGGTGGTGCTGGCACCATAAATGGAGGATTACTGGAAGTGTAGTCTCTAGATTTGGCAGAGGCAGAGTCTAGTAGCAATAGTTTTGTGATTAGGATTGGGCTTTAAATGTATTTGGATCTATCTATTTTAATCCATTCATGGTGGAGGGGTAGCTGCAGGGGGCTGTACGGCAAAATACACCATATAACCTGCGCCAACCCACAGTAATGCTAAGTTAAGCTAGAGTCCCAAAGCCATTAGTAATGCTAACAGTGGTTCACATGAGGTTGTTTTTGCCTGTTCTAGATTAAACACAAAGTTCATCTTTACTTAAACAAACATATTAGCATATTGTCGCTGTTCAAACAACAACAAGTATCTCCAAAATGGCAACTTTACAGGAGAGGCCAAAAACTTCATTTAACTTTAATGGAAGTCAATGGAACCAGACGTCTTTCCAAACAGTTTTGGGACATTTCTGTTGGTCCATTCTTCATGAGATTCTGACGCAGTGTAATCGGCAGCTGCTGCGTTTAAATGATGCATAAAAGTAAGAATGGACAAAAGTGGAGAAACATGTTTTTCATTGGACAGCGGCGATATGTTTTAGCACAAGGTGTCTTAAATCTTGAGCCTGAGTTTGCAAGGTTGCAAGCAGAGATGTAAGTAAAGAAACAGTTCACTGGTAAATAGGACGACTTGCTCAACAAGATGTCTGCTCATGGTATTCAATTAATGGAGCCAATCTGCTTTGGGGAAATCTACAAGCAGGAGTCAACATTGTTCATGGGGGTAGTGATGGGAACCAGACACCTAAATCACAGAATGATATCATGCATTGGCTGATGCAGCAGACACTGTTTTACCATGATGTGAGATAAGCTTATGTTCTTAAAGGAACAATATGTAATATATTTACTGTACTAAAACATGAAACGGCTATGATATGTCGTCAGTGATTGAGGAAACATGCTAATACTGGCATCTCCTACAGCACTGCTACAGCCAGTATGCTCTCCTTTGAAATTTCCGTTCCAGAGCGGAAAGGCTGTTTGTGTTTTGGCCAGTCCACTGCCCATTTCCCAGTACCAGTTTAACACCTCAGGTTGCCAGACATGAAACAAACTGGCAGGCAAACTCAGAATGCTGCAGCCAAATAAACAACTAGGGTCAACAGTACTAACGCTGCATTCTAGCGGACCTAAAAGGGAAATCAACGATGTGTTTCAAAGCTGGAGACAGTTTAGAGCCCAGAAGGACTTTAGGACAGGTGCTGAGCTGACTAGTTTTCTCATTCACAGCACTGAAGTTAGGTTAGGTAATGGCTTGTTAAGGGAGCTAGTATTGGAGCCACAACTGATGAGTGCTGGCTAATGCTAACACATGCTAACACGAAGAGGAAATGGATGGGCCAAGACCGTTTACTACTTTGGCAATGATCAGCGCCACAGATATTTATGACTCTAAACTGACTCGATTTAGAAAATCCAATTACACTCTGCGTTAATCACATTCTGATGTACAAATTGATTAATGTTACACACGGGTAATGTAGAATATTAGCTGGTCAACTTATAGCTAGGGACACTTCGTCACTTGTCATTGTCAAGGTTTAATAGTGCTCTGGTCTTGCACTTGCCTCAACCTGGCAACCCATGTGATCTTAAACTCTAGGGAGGAGGGGACAGGTCCAGACAACACTATCCAATGTTATAACTGCAGTAGCCATTTATAAAAATTTGTGCATTTTTGCAATGAGCCATAAAGTTGAAAATACCCCATAATACATCAGGCTTCTTTCTTTCACTTGTGTTTGTTCAGTGCCTCCAACCTGGCAACCCATGTGAGGTTTGAGTCTGGGGTGGAGGGTCATATGAATCATAGTGTCAGCAATATCCCATAAAGCATTAGGCTAGCAAGACACTGTCGAAGTTTAATGGTGCACTCGCCTTGCACTTCAGTGTTCAGTGGCCTCAACCTGGCAACCCGTATGAGATTTGACTCTAGGGATTAGAGTCATACGAGTCATAATGTCAGTAATATCCCATAATACTTCAGAATATCTAGCCACTGTGGAAGTTTAATTGTTCACTCGACTTGCTTGTGTTTGTTCAGTGTCTTCAACCTGGCAACCTACGTGAGATTTGATTCTGGGGAGTCATTTTGACTGCAGTAGTCATTTATAAACTCAGTATGTGCATTTCAGAAATAAGCCATAATGTTGACAATTCCCATAATACATCAGGCTAGCTAGCCTCTGTCACAGATTAATGCCCCCAACCTGGCAACCTGCATAAGATTTGACTCTAGAGACGAGGGTCATATGAGTCATAATGTTAGTAATATCCCATAATGCATCAGGCTAACTAGCCAAAGTTTAATGATCCCCTATTCTTTTACTTGCTTGTGTTTGTTCAATGCCTCCAACCTGGCAACCCACGAGAGGTTTGAGTGTGGGGTGGAGGATCATATGAGTCATAATGTCAGCAATATCCTATAATACATCAGGCTAGCTAGCCACTGTCAAAGTTTAATGGCCCCAACCTGGCAACCTGCATGAGATTTGACTCTAGAGACAAGGGTTATATGAGTCATATTGTCAGCAATATCCCATAATGCATCAAGCTAACTAGCCACTGTCGAAGTTTAATTGTGCACTTGCCTTGCATGTGTTTGTTCAATGCCCTGAACCTGGCAACCCACGAGAGGTTTGACTTCAGGGACGAGAGTCATACGAGTCATAATGTCAGCAATATCTCATAATGCATCAGGCTAACTAGCCAAAGTCGAGGTTCAATTGTGCACTCAAGTTGCTTGTGTTTGTTCAGTGTCCTCAACCTGGCAACCCACGAGAGGTTTGAGTCTGGGGTGGAGGATCATATGAGTCATAATGTCAGCAATGTCCCATAATGCATCAAGCTAACTAGCCACTTTCGAAGTTCAATTGTGCACTTGTCTTGCATGTGTTTGTTCAATGCCCTGAACCTGGCAACCCACGAGAGGTTTGACTCCATGGACAAGAGTCATACGAGTCATAATGTCAGCAATATCCCATAATGCATCAGGCTAACTAGCCAAAGTCAAAGTTTAATTGTGCACTCAAGTTGCTTGTGTTTGTTCAGTGTCCTCAACCTGGCAACCTATGTGAGATTTGATGCTGGCGAGGAGGGTATGGAGGCAGACAAGTGTCCCCAATATTTTGACTGCAGTGGCCATTTATAAAATATTATGTGCATTTTAGAAATAAGCCATAATGTTGACAATACCCATAATACATCAGACTAGCTAGCCACTGTCACAGTTTAATGGCCCCAACCTGGCAACCTGCATGAGATTTGACTCTAGGGACGACCCATATGGGTCATGATGTCAGCAATATACCATAATGCATCAGGCTAACTAGCCAAAGTCAAAGTTTAATTGTGCACTCAAGTTGCTTGTGTTTGTTCAGTGTCCTCAACCTGGCAACCTACGTGAGATTTGATGCTGGCGAGGAGGGTATGGAGGCAGACAAGTGTCCCCAATATTTTGACTGCATTAATCATTTATAAACTCGATAAACGCGATGAGCCAAAATGTCGACAATACCCCATAATGCATCAGGCTAGCTAACCCCTTAAACATGTGTAACTTCAACTCTACCAGGGGAGGCAGCGTAAATCCCCACTGAACTTTTCACTCGTCCCCCACAGCCCGAACCCCGCAGGATCCAGCACGCTAAAAAGCAGGCCGTCTGTGTACAGTAGCGTGCATTATTCATGAGGCAGCCCGCGCTGAGCGCGTGTGAAATCAAACAGGCCTGTCTGCGTTGTAGTTCTGCCCCTGTCCACCTACTCGCACACACCCACGCCCAGCCTGCAGAGTGTGCGCTGGAGTGGATACACACGCAGTAAAGGATATGAATATGGTGGGGGAAAGACCAACACGGCCCATGCAATTTGGGCGCCATTGGAGTTCAGGGAGCGTATGATCGGGAGAGTGCGTCTGAATGCCCCCCTTTAGAACCCATGCTGCGTGGAGGCCGGGCCCCGACGTACCACACGCACATACACAAACATCACACATAGGCAGCGAACCCCCTTCACTCTCAATTTAACCAGAAATCGGATGAACCCTCCCTGCCTCATCCCTCACACACACATATACTTCCACACACATGCTCTTTCTCTCTCTCTCTTACATGCACGCTGACACTAACACCAGATTTCATGGAAGAAAGAGTAGATATAGTTGTGAGCTGATCAATCAGCAGGCGTGAACTGAAGCGGCAAGGCATTAACAATTCACATCCACTCTCAATCCACTCGCCCGAGCAGAAGAGCCTGCAGACAGAATATTTAATGTACGCCGATTTCCCTGCGCTGTGTCTTGCGAGCCGTTCGGGGACACCGAGCCCTGGCCCCTGCCGTACACTATAGTGGCATCCACACAATTAAAGCTTCATTCAGGTGCATCGCACATACCTTTTTATTCTAAGCCACCTCTACTGAAGCCTCCCCCCCGCTGCAAGTGAGCATCTGCACTGTGTTTAAACTGACCAAGCTCAAGGTTTAGCAAAGCCCTGGGATTTAAGAGACCTCAGCTTGGTCCGAAACAAGTCATGTAGCAAACCTTACTAAATCATGTCCAAGCTTGTTTCCTTCATAAGCATCTTTGTTAGCTAGCAAACACTCACTTATCGTGTTAAGTACCTTACCCGCAATATAGCTAGCAAAAGTGTTAAGGAAGAAGAATGCTAAACTTGGGCAGAAATTTGGTCTAATAATTTAAATTTTATAATAGCTAACTACCTTTCACCCAGGATTCTTTAGCAACTCTAGCCGACAAACAAGCTGCCACCTAACCCCGATGTTAGCTAGCTGAATCATTATCTAGCTAGCTAAAATGCTGACAAAGAAGAAGGCTTGGGCTTGGCCCGAAATGAGATAACTTAGCAGCGGTGTTATTAATCTTTGCTTAGCCCTGTTCACCTTTAACAACTCCTCAGCCATCTAAAACTTTACCTTAATGCTAACAGTAGCTAGCTTAACAATACTTAGCTTAAAATGTTGGGAAAGGAGAAAAACGCTAAATTTGAGCAGACATTTTGTCAAACTAGCTTTCATCAATGTACAGGCTTTGTCACCAACTCTAGCTAGCTAACAAACTGTCACCTAACACTAATAGTAGCTAGCTTAACAAGCTAGCTAAAATGCTGAGGAAGTGGGAAGAAATTTGGTCATAGCAATCTACCTTTCACCCCTACATAGGCTTTACCAACTTCAGCTAGCTAACAAACTACCACCTAACACTGATGGTAACTATGGCTTCACAATCTAGCTACGTAAGGTGGTGGCCAGGAAGAAAAGACCTGAGCTTGGCCAGAAATGAGCTAGCTAAGCAGGTATTTTATTAACTTCTGATCATGCTCAGGCCTTTTCATCGTTAACAAGCTTGGGCATCATTAACAAGCTCGGGCTTCCAATTCATTACCCACAATCTGTCACCTAATGCTAATGGTAAATACCTTCTGGGGTAGTTAACTACCTACCCTAATCACAACCTAGTTAGCTAAGTGTTGATGAGGATATCACTTACCTGACTAACTAGGAACCTTAAACTTACAACCTGAAACATCCACCCAAACTTCTGCCCAAACACAGGCCTGCAGAAACTTGCAGGAGGCAATGCTGAATACCTCACTCACACTCTGGATATCTAGCCAGCTAACAACTGTCCTCCTTTATAAACTTTTACTTTGTGTTAAGGTTAGCTGGCTGGTTAGCTAGATAGCTAGCTTACAGTAGGTTTCCTTTATGAACATTCACTTTCTGTTAAGGTTAGCTGGCTGGTTAGCTAGATAGCTAGCTAACAACTGTTCTCCATTATAAACTTTTACTTTGTGTTAAGGTTAGCTGGCTGGTTAGCTATCTAGCTAGCTTACAACCATTCTCCATTATAAACTTGCACTTTGTGTTAGGGTTAGCTGGCTGGTTAGCTAGATAGCTAGTTAACAACTGTTCTCCCTTATTAACTTTCACCTTGTGTTAAGGTTAGCTGGGTGGTTAGTCAGATAGCTAGCTAACAACTGTTCTCCATTATAAACTTTCACCTTGTGTTAAGGTTAGCTGAATGGTTAGCTAGATAGCTAGTTAACAACTGTTCTCCATTATAAACTTTCACCTTGTGTTAAGGTTAGCTGGCTGGTTAGCTAGATAGCTAGTTAACAACTGTTCTCCCTTATTAACTTTCACCTTGTGTTAAGGTTAGCTGGGTGGTTAGCTAGATAGCTAGCTAACAACTGTTCTCTATTATAAACTTTCACCTTGTGTTAAGGTTAGCTGGGTGGTTAGTCAGATAGCTAGCTAACAACTGTTCTCCATTATAAACTTTCACCTTGTGTTAAGGTTAGCTGGCTGGTTAGCTAGATAGCTAGCTAACAACTGTTCTCTATTATAAACTTTCACCTTGTGTTAAGGTTAGCTGGGTGGTTAGTCAGATAGCTAGCTAACAACTGTTCTCCATTATAAACTTTCACCTTGTGTTAAGGTTAGCTGGCTGGTTAGCTAGATAGCTAGCTAACAACTGTTCTCTATTATAAACTTTCACCTTGTGTTAAGGTTAGCTGGGTGGTTAGCTAGATAGCTAGCTAACAACTGTTCTCTATTATAAACTTTCACCTTGTGTTAAGGTTAGCTGGGTGGTTAGTCAGATAGCTAGCTAACAACTGTTCTCCATTATAAACTTTCACCTTGTGTTAAGGTTAGCTGAATGGTTAGCTAGATAGCTAGTTAACAACTGTTCTCCATTATAAACTTTCACCTTGTGTTAAGGTTAGCTGGGTGGTTAGTTAACAACTGTTCTCCATTATAAACTTGCACCTTGTGTTAAGGTTAGCTGGCTGGTTAGCTAGATAGCTAGTTAACAACTGTTCTCTATTATAAACTTTCACCTTGTGTTAAGGTTAGCTGGGTGGTTAGTCAGATAGCTAGCTAACAACTGTTCTCCATTATAAACTTTCACCTTGTGTTAAGATTAGCTGCCTTGCAACCACTAGTTAGCAAGTTAGCTTGCTAGCTGAAGTGCTTAAGTAACCTTAACGATAGCTGAACGTTCCTTACAGAACACAGGAACACATACTTTCAGCATGCTACCTAGAGAACATTGAGAGAGCTAACCTGAACCTTTTGGTTTTGAGGAACCAGTTTACATCCGCTCACCCACTGAGGCTCTTGTCCCCCACTTAGGGCTTAACATCATTGGCCTATGAGGCCAAATTAGATACTGCTGGGCTCCGGCCGAGCCTCCCCCTCAGGACACCCCTGTCACTTTAGTGGAATCAGCAGAGAGCCCAGCAGCCAGGGACAAGCCCACCACACGTGCGAGGTCAGCTGAGAGCCTGTCACTGCCCACAGCGCCACGTAGAGCCAAATTCAAATAGGCGTTGATGTTTAAGAAAACAAGCGCTAAGGCACCTGAGGGACAGCAGCACGGAGGCCTGACCGCAACCTCTCTGTCAGGATCAGCGGGGACAGCTGTCACGGACAGGGCCAGCTACAAGTGTGTACTGGTTGAGAAGCAGATAGAAAGAATAATAGACAGATGTTGGGAGATGTGAGGGTTACAGTAGCACGAAAACTCAGACGTTATGTACACATGGTGAAACCGGCAGACAATTACACCTAGTGCACACTGATACCCGTGCAGGCAGGACGCATCTAAGGGTATTGGGCTGTGCCTGCTATTTCCACTGAACGTGTAATTATCGCTCCGATTTGGAATGCCGTCGGTGCATTTCTTTCATACTTCCATCACAGCAGCAATTTCGGATGGCGTCTGCACCAGTGCACCAGACTGTAGGGAAGGCCTCGGCATGCTGTAAGCATCCGATGGTGGGGTGGAGCGGGGGTGTAGAGGGGAAGGGTTCTGTGACCAGCGAGCGCAGCATGTTTCCTGGGGCAGAAAAAAATCAAGCACACACTCACCTCGCGCTTTTTGATGGCAGCGGGGGCTGCGGCTCGTGGCCCGGGCGGGGGGTTTCATGCCTGGCAGGAAGCGTGCTCACTTGGTCCTGCACTTGTTTAGAGCCAAGCCTTGTTGTTAAGCGCCGCGGCTTTGCTCGATGACTTGTTGCTCGCTGACTTGTGAAGCTGACATAATCTTGCTTTTCACTGTTATATATCTGTTCTCCCTCTCTCTCTCCCTCTCTCTCTCTCTCTCTCTCTCTCTCTTCACTCACCTTGATCCTGTCGCCCGCCCGGGGTTGCCCGGAGGCCCCCTCGTTCGGCTGCACGCGAACGGAGCTCCGCCGCCGTTTTTCATCCCCAACAATGAAAGGAGCTTTCAGCAAGGCTGGTTCCAATTCATCTGTGATAAATGAGACGATAAGGCAATCAGAGCACACCATGACACACACTGTGCAGTTAGTTAGGCACACTTCGAGCCCATTCAGGTGTGCCGGTGCGTCCTGCCGTCGGGGGGGCCCTCTATATATACGTTCCCCGGTCCTGACGGTGCATGGCTACTGCTCCTGCTGGAGCTCGGAGAGAAGCTTGCTTGGTTAAGGCTTCTCTAGGCAGGTCAGGTGGGGCTGCTCTATCTTCTGGGAGCCTCACAAGTTTTGGTAGACTCTTTCCGAGTCGCTCGAGGAAGGCTGGATATTTGGAGGTCACACTTTGCATGAAGCGGACCCGTGAAGGACACCCAACCACCCACAACACAGACTTCTGAGTGGGTGCCCATGTGTGGGAGGAGTGCTGGAAAGGGGGCCTACAAGCGTGGGATCACCTGAAACAGGTAGGTAGATGAAAAGCGTTAGGCTGAGAGATGGATGGTGTTTTGGTATAGGGAGCCTACACTTTCTCTTGCTACCTGCGAGACAGGGCAGGGCGAACCGGGGGAGATTATTTATCCCCCCAAATGGAAATGAAATGCATTTCAGATTAGCTTCATCAGCCATTCAGCCCCTCCCCTGCCATCCAGCAGCACGGCTTGGGTTAGCTCACGCTCGCAGCTTTGGGAGCCGGGATGGCTCTGAGTGCTGAGAAGGGGTTTGACGTGTCCTGTGAGTGTAGGGTTGGTCGTGTAAGTTTTGCTGGGGTGGCTAGTTGTGTTGGCGAGCGTGTAGGCGGGCATGCGTGTGGTCACATGGTTCACAAATAGCCTATGTAGGGGGCCTGGTAGGCACTACAGCTTCGGCTTCATCGCTGTTCATTTTCATGTTGTGGGTTTCTTACAGTACCAGCTTGAACTGTACAGCTTTGTTAGATAGCAAATCTCATATGGCATATCATAACTCACCATTCATTTTTATATTTCTGGATCATTGGAATGCAGGGGCTATCGTTTACATTGCCTGAAGATTCCAAGAAGAATGGAACGAACTGTCTTTGTAAATCTCTGGTTCCATTGACTTCAATGCAAAGTTAGGAAGGCTGTAGCCTTCTATTAGAACGTTTCCCATTTGAACGTTTGACGTATTTGTAAATGTGCATGGTACATTAGGGCCCAAACATTTGCAAAGGTTTGTGCACCCCTAGTCAAAATTTAATTATTATTATCTAATAATTATTGAATATTCTCTAAATTAAAAATGCTAATGAATTAAATATTTTTCCAATTTTCAAATGTAAAATGTGACTCAAAAAAGTTACACCACATAATTTATTTTGCATCCTTTATTTTGCATAATTACTGCTTATATTAGCATGCTAAAAATATATTAAAATATTAATATATCAATATATTTGTATCAAAACTTCAAACGATTCAAGATTCAAGTACTTGATGTGCACAGAGACACATATTGCAGTGGCACTATATAATGTAATTCTTACTCTGCATCACCTCCTGGATGACAATTACAATTACAGTACAAATACTAAGTACTAGACAATAAAGAAAAGACTAGAGAGAAGAAAAATAGATATGTATGTCAATAAATTAAGAAAATATAAAGTATATATGCTATATAACTCTAAAAGGCATGTGTGCAGTAGCAGCCAGTTATACACTCAAGTATCCTTATCAAGTATAGATGTACCGGTGTGCATAATGCAGTATACATATAATAACAATGGTATAGAGATGTACGCCATGTGTCAAAGTTAGGCATAAATTAATTCATATACATATACTCAAAATACAATGGCCTCAAATAAAAAAATGATGCTAAATAAACGTGTAACAACAACATATCAGGCACGACTTTATAGGGGAAGAAGAAAAAACCTACCAAACATATTTTAATGTAAAAAAAAAAAACAAAAAAAGACAAAAAAAGAAAAAAAAAAAAAAATGAAAAAAAAAAAAGAAAAAAAAAAAAAAAAAAAAATAAAAAATAAAAAAAAAAAAAAAAAAAAAAAAGAAAAAAAAAAAAAAAAAAAAAAAAAAAAAAAAAACAAAAAAAAAAAAAATAAAAAAACAATAAAATAAAATAAAAAAACATGGAAATCGAGAAAAATTGTGTTCAATAAAGAAAGTGTAAAAAAAGTTAACCGAATCCCAGTTATAGAAAAAATAAACAAAAAATAAAAAACATAAAGAAAAAACAAAAGTGCATCACCCGCCCGCCCCGCCCCCCGCAACAAAAAAATAAAAAAAAAAAAATCCGTAATAAGAAAAAAAAAAAAACAAACAAAAAAAAAAAAAAGCAAAAAAAAAAAAAACACCCAAAAAAAAAAAAAAACAAGAAAAAAAAAAAAATAATAAAAATACCAAAAAAAAAAAAAAAGGCAAAAAAAGATAAGAATATCGTTTTGTCTTTTTTCTTTTTTTTTTGTTTTATTTAAAAAAAAAAAAGTAAAAAACAAAAAAAAAAAAAAAAACATAAAAAAAAATAAAAAAAGAATAAAAAAATAGAAACAAAAAAAAAAATAAAAAAAAAAAATAAACCAAACAATATAAACAAAAAAAATGTAAAAGAAAGACATAAAAAAATAAACAAAAAAAAAAGAGAAAGAAAAAAAAAAAGATAAAAAAACAAAAGACAAAAAAAAAAAAAAAAAAATACAAAAAAAAAAAAAAAAAAGCAAAGAAAAAACAAATAAGAATAAATAAAAAGTATAAAAAAAAAAACACCGAAAAAAAAAAATAAACGAAAAAAAAATAAAAATAAAGAAAAAGAAAAAAAAAAAAAAAAACACAAAAAAAAAAAAAAAATGAAAAAAATAAATATAATTAAAAAAACAATAGAAAATCTAAAAAACCCAAATGCAAAATAATAGAAAAAAACAAAAATAACAAAAAATAAGAAAAAATCGAAAAAAAGAAGACAAAGACAGAAAAAAAAAAAAATATAAAAAATTAAAAAATAATATAAAAAAAAAAATAAAAGTTAAAAATGATACAAAAAAAAAGAAAAGCAAAAACAAAAAAAAGAAAAAAAAATAAAAATAAAAAAAAAAAAAAAAAACAAAAAAATAAAATTAAAAAAAAAAAAAAAAAAACGAAAAAAAACACAAAAGAAAAAGCAAAACAAAAAAAGAGGAACTTTCTGCCCAAACAATAAACAAAGAAGAAAACAAAAATTAAAACAACAAAAAAAAAAGTAAAATGAATAAATAAAAAATACAAATGTGAAACAGAAACTCCACCACCAAAAGAAAAAAAAAAAATAAAGAATAAAATAAAAACACAGGAAGACGAAGAATAAATAAATAAAAAACAAAACAAAAGAAAAAATGCGAATAAAACAATAAACAAAGCAACAAAAAAAAAAAAGAATAAAAAAAAAAAAAAAGAAGAAGGGAAAGAAAAAAAAAAAAAAAAAAAAAAAAAGAAACGAAAAAAAAACAAAAAAAAAAGAAAAAAAAAAACCAACAAAAAAAAAAAAGAAGAGAAAAAAAATAAAAAAAAAAAAAAAAAAAAACAGCCAAAATTTTTAAAAAAAATAAAAAACAAAAAAAAAACAAAAAAAAAAAAAAAAGAAAAAAAAAAAAAAAAATTATAAAAAAAAATAAAAAAAAAAGAACGCTTCCAAATTAAAATGTAAAAAAAATACAAAACAGGCAAAAAAAAAAAAAATTAAAAATTAAAAACAATAAAAAAAAAAAAAAAAAACAAAGTAGTAAAAAAAAACAAACCCAGAAACAAACTAAAAAAAATTAAAAAAAAAAAAGAAAAAACTTCCAAAAAAGAAAATAAAAAAAAAAAAAAAAGAAAAAAAAAAAAAAAACCAAAAAAAAAAATAGATAAACAAGATAAGTCCTGTAAAAAATGGAAAAAGAAATAATAAAAAAAAAAAACAAACAACAAAAAGAAAAAAAAAAATTAAAAAAAAAATTAAAAAATTAATTTAAAAAAACAAACAAAAAAAAAAAAAAAAAAAAAAAAAAAAAAAAAAAAAGTTGAAAAAAAAAAAAAAAAAAAGAAAACAAACAAAAAAACGGAAACTAAAAACAAAAAAACAAATTAAAAAAAAAAAAAAAAGGAAAAAAAATTAAAAAGGATAAATTCAAATATTAAAAAAAAAAGTATTATATTCCAAAGCAGCGGCTGAATTATAAATAGAGAAAGTAAAACAGCCCTGCAAAAAAGAAAAAGAAATAAAAACTCAACATAGCAGCTTTACAAGAGAAGAAAGAACCTACCATGTTTTTAATGTATGTCAAGGTAACCAGGCAACCAGACACTCCTTTTAGTGCATTCACTATGAAACTTACACACAATATAAAAAGAAAATTATACTTTTAAAAAAATCAAAAACCGGAAAACAACCACAATGAAATATAAGTCAGATGGTCAGAGATATTATAACTATATCTGTAGCTTACTGTAAACTTTTCAGCAGCCAAAAATAAAAGCCAGACTCAAGAATAGAGTCATTGTGTTGCATAAATGAAGTTACCCGTGCCCACTCTTGAGGGGTACCGCCCCAGTGAGAGTGTAGTACCTTCTCAGGGTACACCTCCGTGTTTCTCTCTCTCGCTCTCATCATATCTGTGTCTCGGCTTGTGTGTATGTGAGCGCCTTGGCGTCCGGGAGAGGAGTTAACGCTAGCGCGTTAAAGCCTCCGTTTGGATACAATGTGGGCAGAATGCTATTGTGTGTGTTTGGGCACAAACAGATCTCAAGACTGGGTGGGTTTTTGGCGAGGTGGGGGCTCTGAGGTGGTGTGAAAGGGCACTGGCCCACATGCTGAATGGAGGGGCAGCTTCGGCACCTCCCTCGGCCTGTCACTCAGAGAGAAAGGGAGAGAGAGAGAGGAAGAGTGAGCGAGAGAGAGAGAGACTGTTTTGCTTGTCAGCAGATGGACAGATGTGTTTTGACAAACGTGTGACAGTTGATTCGTCCAATCTGGCGGCACTTAACAGGCAATTATGTGCATTTGCTTTGTATCATTTCCCTGTTTACGCTCGCACGGCACGGCAGGGCCCAACACGGCCCAGGCCCAAGTGCCTGAAAGCGGCCCAAGTGCCTGAAACAGGACCTGGCTCACTTGGTGCGCATGCATCCAGCATTGCTTCGGTGCAAAGAAGAAGAACTTCCATAACTCGTGCATGCAGACGCGTGCTGGCTTCTCATGCACCAGTGCACCCGTGAGCGTAAAAGGCCTGGCGCCATCTTTGTGCAAATTATAGAGCTTTACTTTTTTTTTAAAACAGCAGCGTGCTGCTTCGCTTTCTTCACTTTTAAGCCTAATTAGAAAGTTTCTGAACGAACTCCTTCGTTAAGTATGCAGACGACGGCGGATTGACAGCATTAAAACCTCTTTCAGCCTCTAAGTGCCCTAACCTGCAGAAGTCCCTGTGTCGATTTAATGAAGTGAAAATTGCATTCTCCTCTCCGCTTGATATGAAAATGGAATTTGCGATCATGAAATATACACAGTTGTCACTTCTTAAAAAGGTGTCAGCAATTTGCTTCACTGAGTAAGGTGAATATTAGCCGTGACAGGAGAAGAAGAAAAGGTTCAGAGAGAAAGAAGAGAGAGAGAACGAGAGAGAGAGAGAGAAGAGAAAAAAAAGTGTGATGCGTGTGATCAATGAAAGACTTCATTGCTTCGCGCTTCACTGCCTTTATAATAAGAGCCTGTATAGATCCGGGGCCCTCTGGAGCTCCAGAGCCGGAGTCGTTCTCCCTACATTCCGGGGGACATGGCAACACTGCCACCTACAGGCAGGCCGCTGCACCTGAGAGGGCTGCTGGGCCTGATGGGAAGCTGCAGTGTGACAGCTGCTCTCGTTCTCACCTACTTTTCACCCCTGTGTGGACCGGAGCACGCTTTCTGGGCGCTGCTCTTTTCCATGCTGCATCGGCGGGTTTATCCGAACGCTGGTCGGGCACCGGCGATAGGCCTGTACGGTCCTCCAGAGCCATAGTCTCCGGCCTTCGTCTATCTGTCTGCACCGCCGCAGCAAATTACATGGTTTCAGGTAGCCAATTATGCACCAGTGGTTTAACAAGACAGCAAACAGGACAATCTGGGGCCAGTGCGGTGGACAACCAAATTCGCATTGGCAGGTAGAGTGCGGAGCGCTTCGGCCTGCTCGCCTGGAAGGTTCGGGAAAGCAATGCAGTCACTTTATCCTGGATAATATTGCATTGTTCTCGTCATTTTGGAATTATATTTCCATGCAAGCGGCTGCTGGAGATGCTGATTCGAGTAGAGATGCTTAAGGTTTCGTTCCAGCATGTTTTATTCATTTACTGATTATTTATAGCTTTCTATTATTAGTAGATAGGCGAGGTTAGTGTCGACAGTGGTGGTGGTAGGAACCAGATCCTACATGAAATGGTTCCTACATGAAACGGACGCTAGCTTTGAGAAGCTTTTGGCCTTATTTATAGTATTTATAGTATTGCATGGGTAATTGGTAGTAATTACCAAGTAACAAACTCTTAATAACATAGTAATAAGCATGCAGTTTAAGACGTTCTACAAATAGAAGATTTGCACTCATTTTTTTTTTAAATGAAATGGTCATGAGCCCCCTAGACGCTAGATTTGAGAAGCTTTTGGCCTTACCGTTAATTGCATAAAGCTTCTTTCAGGGCATTATTAGAGAAATCAGACCCAAAATTAATTAAAAGAAGATGCATGTAGGATCGGTCATGGGTCTTCAAAATCAAGACCCCCTGGTTGCTGTTACCAGTACAGCAACTCTCTCTACAATATTAAATTAATGATGCTAATACATTTTTAAAGCTTTGGCTATTAAAAGCCTACTCAGAGTTTGAAGAAACAGCATCAGAAGGCTTATTACTCAATAACGACTGTTAATTAATATGGTATTACTATGTAACTACACAGAATCAATCGCGGTTCCTTGAACTGACCAATTTAAATGCATCAGTAGGAGGCACTTGAATAAAACAATTACATGAGTGCATAGATATTTGATTCCTGTAAATCCAATCACCACATTTAAGCCAGTGTAATATTAAAATCCAAGAGATTTGCTTTGGCCTGCTCACCTGGAACCCTCGGGAATTTAATGTATCCATGTTTTCCTGTTTGATAACACTGCATGGTTTTTCATTCACATTAAATTAGATTTTAAAAAACAGCATTAATGCTTTTTAATGTGCGTTATTTTAACTCATGTAGCAGCTGGAGATACTGGCACAAGTGGAGAGGCAAGGTTTTATTCATTTAATATTGATTTATATTTTTAACTCTGAAGGTCTATTATTAGCAGATAGGTTAGATAATCAGTGAGGGTTTATAGTGGGGTTGATAGGAACCAGACGTCTAAACGACAGTGATTACATGAGAGTGTTACGAGCACTCTGAGACTACGGCTGTGAGAATCTTTGGGCTTATCATTTTTCATTGTGAAAAAGTATATACAGCATATTATAGGCCAAAGTAGATGCAAAATTAATACACAGAGTGCGCATGTAGGATCTCTTTGGATAGAAAGCCATGACCCATGGTTCCTGCCACCACAACAAATCTCTCTACAGTACTACACTGACTATTTCACCTTAAGACTTTAAATGACTTCCTTTACATCTCGATTTTGAAAAAAAGTTTAAAAAAAATCCCATTTAAGATTAATAAAAGATAAATAAACCTACAGTTTAAGGCGGCACAACAAAGGTTTATCAGCAGTGCTAAATGATTTGTAAAGGTTCACCTAAAAGCCTATCTATTTTGAAGAAATGGAAATAAAAGGCTTATTACTTAGTAATTACTATAAATGATTCTGTAATTACATGTAATTACCCTATAAATTGAAAGCAGTGTAATACTGTATCTAAGGACTGAACTTCTACCTAGCTAATAAACACATCAACCTGACGGTAACTGGCCAGCATGGATGCTGAGCTCAGGGAGGCAGAGATTCGCGGCAGGTGCTCTGGCCACATAATGACAGCAAGTGTTCATCCAGCCATCCATCAGCAGAAGGCCCGCACGGCCCCCCTCGTCCCCCCTCAGCACCCGGCCCAGCTGCACCTTCCTCAGCCCAGGTGAGTGAGACGGGCCGAGGGCCGGGCATTTGGGCCTCTGACCTCCAGCAAACCTGCTGCCCATGCGGTGATCAAAGCCCAGCCTGGCCAGCAGGCCTGCTCCGAGGCTTTGAAGATGGAGCGCGAGGTGGAGCGGCATGAGGCTCACCGTGGGGGGCTTTGGGGGGCACTGATGAGGTTGTAGTGTGGTTGTGGGAAGCAGGTGATGCTTCTGAGCATGTGCACGTGAAGATCAGGCAGACCTGATTCAGAGAGGTTCGGGTTTTTGTAGGCTGTTGGTAATGCTAATAATGATTACGCCCAGTACAATCAACCAACGCACTGATGAGCTTGTAGGGTAGCTGTGGGGGCCTGGTGAAGCTCATGAGTGAATCCTAAGAGCTAGTGGGCCCCAGGTGGCATCTTCTGTAATATGTTTATACCATAGGTATGTAGCATAGAGTCCTGGGTGGCATAATGTATATGTATTGACATTTCCAGACCACATAAAATCAGTTCAGATGGGGAAAAAAATAATAATAATTTTGCAATGTATAATTAATACACATCAACAAACAATAACGATCAACAGACTGCACATCAATCAGGAACCCTGATGTTTAAGAAGGTTATTCAGTGATTTATAGTACTATAGGGGTAATAAACTCTTAATAACATAGTAATAAGCATGCAGTTTAAGACGTTCTACAAATAAAAAACAAATAACCAGTAATAATCAGAGATGGAGAATTACTGTGGTGATTATTCATCACAGTTTTGGAAGATTTGCATTTGTTTTGTTTAAATTCATGGATATTTCCTCTCTTATTCAGCTACATTTCCAAAATAATAAGCATACATTATACTTCATACTCACAAGCACAAAAAAGTCTGAGGTGACTTGTCATAAGAATAACTTTTATTCACTAATATGTACCGTATTAATTGAAATCCTGTAAACTAGACACCCAACATAGGCCGATAGTTCATTCACTGTTTACAGAATTTGGGGGAACATAAAATTAGGACATGATAAAAATCATGGATGTGTTATTAAATAGTAAAGTAGGATTTTCTGTTTAATGGAATTTGTCAGCACAAAAATATTAAAGAGCTGTTTAATTGGCTGTTAGTGATGGGGTATTTAGGATGTCAGTAAGCGCAGTTCATACTCATACTTAAAACCGTTAATCACTTATCGCTCCGTTTGTCATCCAAAAAAAAAAATCTTCTCCAAATCTGTTTCCGAACTGTTTACATTCCACACGAGGCTAGTTTTATAGAAGAATCATTTTGTGTAAATATTTTTAAAGAAATTGATTTCTTATCGTCCCTGTCCAAAGAAGAACAGGTATCTCCAAAGTGACAGCTTTACAGGAGAGGCCAAAAACCTCATTAATTTGAATGGAGGTCAATGGAACCGGACGTCTTTCCAAGCAGTTTCAGGCCATTTCTGTTGGTCCATTCTTCATTAAATGTTCACACGATGTAAACAGCAGCTCATGTGATCAAATGAGGCATAAAAGTAAAAATCAACAAAAATGGAGATACATGGTTTTCTTTGGATAGCATCGATATGAACTTTGCCTGCATTGTAGGAGGGCTGACCCAGGCCACTGTAAGGATGAATGAATAAACGAATGGTTTAATATAAATAAAATCAAATACACCAAACATTTCATGCTAATTCAAAACAAAATCTATCATTTTAAAATGGTTGTAGTTTCTCTGTCTTTCTTGACAGTTTGCTCCAAATCCCTTAATGTGAAGTTAGAACTTTGCAAAATATTAGTTTTATTGTAGAATCATTTCATAATTATATACTTTTTTATTACTTTTTTTTGTTTGTTTGTGTTTTGTACTTCAGTTTAAATGAAAGCCTGACCAGTTGTTGAATTTGTTGAACATTCATTTTTGATGGTTTGATTAATCTTTGAGTCCTACATCTACAACCACATCCAGTCAAACCATTCTTCCAAAAGCATGATGACCTCGACATTAAAACAATATCTGAATATCCCCTTGTTTTGGTGCCATATAGAACCATATACAACACCTTCTCCATCAATCCGAGGACCCAGTCCACCATGCAAAGAACTACAGTATTACACATTTAAATGAGTGTTCACAGTTCAGAACCATCGTCCTGACCAAAGAACTCCTGAAGGACCAGCGCTTGTAGGAGAGAGAAACATTGGAGGGCCAAATGTCAATTACAGTTGCCTGTTTTTGTGGTCAGATTGAACTGTTTGTATCTATTATGGACATGTGGTCCGATCACAGTGCACTCACTCTCACTCTCTCTCTCTCACTCTCTCTCTTTCTATCTGTCTTTCTCTCACTCTTTTTTCTCTCTCTCCCTCTATCTGTCTGTCTCTCACACTCTCTCTTTTCTCTCGCCCTGTCCCTCTGTCTCTCTTTCTGTCTGTCTGTCTCTCTCTCTCTCTTTCTTTCTGTCTCTCTCCCTCTGTTTAATCTGGTTACGAGGAACAGGGCTGTTTCTTTAGGAGTGTCGTTTCAGGAGCATGGTGTATTAGAACTGAAACCGTGTGAATAACCTTCAGGACTTCAGTGGTATTTTGGGAAACGGCAGACCCGAGCACCATGTCACACTTTCCACATATTTTAAGAGGTGGTGGATCAGCAGATATTACCAACTGCGTACCGAATGAAAAAGCACAGGCTGATAAGCATTTAAATGACAGGTGTGCGTTCGTGACAAGTTGCTCCATCAACTGTCACGAACAGATTGGATTCTGTAACCAAACAACAAAGGATGAATTAATTACTGGGTTATTTTCCTTCTTTTTTTTTTTATTTTTGTGTTTTGTACTTCAGTAAAAATGAAAGCCACTTTAAACAAGCGTGATTCATTCTTAACCATCATTCATCTTTGTCCAGGTATGGACTTACTAAATCAGTCTACAACAACTGAGAACATCTAGCCAAACCGTTTTTCAAAAACAGCATTTCAAGTAAATTAAAAAAAATTATTTAAAAATTATAGTCGTTTTTATTATGACAAGTTGCCCCAAACTGCCATATTTGCCAATAATGGCTATATTGTGAAATTAGCTTAGCACAGGACATGATCTATTAACAATGTGACAACTCACCCCCATCACAATATTACAGTCTTCTTTGCAATACTCTACAAAAGTCGAAGCAGCTATCAAATAATTGAAAGCATTTATCATACACTACCAAACTATACTGCCTTCCAGTAAATAATTCTATATATATCTGTTAGACAAAAGACAAAAGAGACTGACGTGTGCAGAATAGGCCCTTTTCACACTTCCGCATTCTTTTTTCCGGAAACACGCGCGGATGGGTAACGCTAGTTCCGCTAAACAGTAAACAGTGATGGCAGAGTCCAAGAACAAGAGATTTTGCAGTGTACCAAGGTGTTCGAACTCAAAACAAAAGCAGCCGTATCTCAGTTTCCATGGCTTTCCGGCTGACGGCGAGCAAAAGAAAAAATGGGTGCGTGCGATAAGGAGAGATGAAGGGGTAAACTTTGTGATTCGGCGCGGGAGTACCTTTGTGTGCAGCCGGCACTTCACTGCTGCGGACTACATAGAGGGAAGCTCGCGGCTGAAACCGGGTGCTGTTCCCTGTCGGTTTCAGTGGAACAATTTTTCACGCCCCCCCCATAAGCTGTCAGCGTTTGAAAGAGCAAGCTCTCGCCGGGGAGTAGAAGCCTTGTTAGCTTGTTGTGCTAGCGTGTTAGCAGGCACAGATGTAAACAAAGCTTGCGTTAGCTGACGTTACTTGGTTTGCTAGCAAACCTAATCGGGAACTGCGAATAAGGAGCTAACTTAAGCCTCGTAGATCACGTTAACTAAAGCAGTCAGTATCATTCATAATATTTACTATTTGCTTAAACTAGACACATTTAACATTAAACGCTAGTATATGATGCATATATATCAAATGCTAGTTAGCTAGCTAGCACAGATGTAAACAAAGCTAACGCTAGCTGGCGTTTCCTTACCCTGAAAGCTGTGAAGGATCTTTTCAACAAAGAATTTGTAGCCTTTGTTCATTTTAGAGCCCTTCGTTGAGGAATATTTTCTGACGATCCTGGAAATATCCTCAAATTTCAGTTTCGACAGCGATGAAGTGAAATGTGTCATGGTCAGCCGGGAGTACAGGAACTTGTACTACCCAGCGTCAATGTATTTCCGCTTTTTTTGTGAAAAGGGTCTATTAAAAAAAAACAGGAACGGTTTATTTACAAACAGGC